>CAJFCO010018310.1:69219-90309 GCA_904066015.1 Synergus gifuensis
ACATGGCCTTAAAGAAATATAATCTTTTTAGTTCAAATACATTTTTATAAAATTTACAATAATATGTAAGAATTATATCTAATTTATAAGTACCTACGACTGATTCCTAAAATTACAGTAACAACTTCTGTCTTCTTGCGTTCACGCTTGTAAATTCATTTCCCGAAGAATATTAATTTTTACTTATTTCCTATTTCTAAAAAGATTGAAATTTATCTTAAATTTATAAACATATGCACTTAAAAAATTTCTGAAAAAATTTTCGAAAATTTGTTTGCTTGACCTGCGCCCCCCCGGAGCTTGCGCCCCGGTCGCCCCGCCCTCGTTACGGCACTGGTATAAAAGTGGATATGTAGAACAAAAACCAGAAAAATTTGATAACCCGGTTGATTTTAGTTTTGGAGATTCTTGTAGTTCAAGATGCGAAATTGAAGGCTATCAAAATGCTGCTATTATATACGTTATGTTTTTATACAAGATTATAAGATTTTTTATACAAGATTAAGGGTTGTATTCCTAAAAAATCAAATACCCCACAATTCGTTAAATTTTTATAAGGACTATTACCCATTTTTTTTATTAAAAAATATTGATTAGAAAAAAGATATTTCAAAAAACTTTTTTTGGGTGTAAAATTAAAGGGTGGGTTTCATTCCTCAAATATGTTTTACATATTATTTTTACTACAATGACGTCTTACAAGTACTGAACATTTTAAAATTTGTTTGAAAACCATCAAATAATACAAATGCTACTAATTTGTATTAATAGGGGTGGTTTTACCCTCTAAAAATATTTTTTATTTTCTATTTTTCTTCTAAATATAAATATTTGGTCATAAGTGAATTATTTTTCAAATTTTTACTGCAGAAATTCTTGTAAAGTTTTTACTTTTTCGCCAATCAGAAGTAGGTGTTGCAACCCCGAAAAATCAAACCTCACAGAATTTGTTACACTTTTTATAAGGATTATTATCCATTTGGTTTTATTAAAAAATATTTATTAGAAAAAAAGATATTGTAAAAAAACTATTTTTAGGGGTGAAATTTAAGGGCGGTTTTCACCCCTTACATATGTATCACAATATTTTTACTACAATTACGTCTTACAAGTACTGAAAATTTAAAAATTTGTTTTAAAACCATCGAATAATACAGATGCTACTAATTTTTATTAATAGGGATGGTTTTACCCTCTACAAATATTTTTTATAAAAAATGCGGAAATACGTCAACTTTAGTTTTCTATTTTTCTTCTAAATATAAATATTTGGTCATAATTGAATTATTTTTCATTTTTTTACTGCAGAAGTTCATATCAAGTTTTTACTTTTTCGCCAATCAAAAGTAGGGGTTGCAACCCCCAAAAATCAAACCTCACAGAATTTGTTACACTTTTTATAAGGATTATTACCCATTTAGTTTTATTTTAAAATATTGATTAGAAAAAAAGATATTTCAAAAAAACGGATTTTGGGGATGAACTTTAAGGGCGGTTTTCACCCTTTAAATATGTTTTTCCGCAGATAAAAAAAAAACGTATCTCTTAGTTTTCAATTTTTTCATTTTATTCAACAAATGTTATAATTAGATATTTTTTCGTTCTGTAACGGTGCTTAATTTTTAAATAGAATTTTGCATACAAAGCGGAAATAAAAAATAAAACATCTAAATTTTGTGAGTATATTTCAAATTTCTTGTCTTATGCAAAGAGTATTAAAATTAAATACTTTTTTGCCCTATAGACAAATTTCTAATTCAAAAAGAAAAAACGCTACAGAGGGAAAGAATATTTAATTATAATATTTGTTGAGTGAAACGAGGAAATCGATTTTTATAGTTATAACTTAGATTCAACACCCTTAAATTAAGGCGATGTATAAATTATCTGATTCCTACAGACAAAAAAAATCTATAAAGTAGTAAACAAAATAAGTAAATAAATAAGTAAACAAAATATCTTATAAACGTTTTAATAAAAACTACGAAACATTATTTAGACAATACTTTTTGTAAATACTATTTTTTCTAGATATTTTATTAATTAGCTTGCAAATAATTTATGTCATAATAAAATACGATCCACAATATTTAACTTTAATCCTTATTAAATTAATTTAAGGACTATGCCACTGTGAAATTTTTTTTTCAAAATTTTAAAAGTCAATATTTCCAAAAGTTATTAGTAACATTATATAACTTTTTCTGCCCTCCGGCCAGAAAGCGTCAACTTCCCGGCCGCTGCGCTAAACGAAGTTGCCGCTTTCTGGCGTCGTCGAGCAGAAAAATAGTATACACACCTTGGCCAGTAAAAAAGAAAGCCTCAGATCACATTTTGTCAACCTCGGCTTCGCCTCGGTCGACAATTACATGTGATCTGAGACATTTCTTATTTTACTGGCCTAGGTATGTAATATACTATTCCCTCTATAGGCAAATTTCCAATTTAAAAAAAGAGTAGCACTAGAGAGCTAAAAATATATAATTATAATATTTGTTGAGTAAAATGAGGAAGTCGAATTTTTAAATTAGAACTTCGTTTCACAACCCTTACAAAATCTTAACTCCTATTAATATAATGTGGGGGAAAAAAGTAGAAAGCAAGTAATTAAGCTGCTAAAAATCACTGTATTTTAATAAATTATTTCGAGACTTGTAAAGAAAGATATTGAAATTAAAAAATACTATTTAAAAACTCTGTCTATAAAAAGGAATGTCTAGTATGAATGACAGTTTTGGTAGAGGCAGTCTAATATTCCTCGGCTCCCTCTCCTTCGCCTTCAGTGGAGTCCATGCCAACTTCTTCGTAGTCCTTCTCCAAAGCAGCAAGATCTTCTCTAGCTTCGGAGAATTCACCTTCCTCCATACCCTCACCAACATACCAGTGAACGAAAGCTCGTTTGGCATACATCAAGTCAAATTTATGGTCAAGTCTAGCCCAGGCTTCGGCGATAGCCGTTGTATTAGATAACATACAGACAGCACGTTGAACCTTAGCCAAATCACCTCCAGGAACTACAGTTGGTGGTTGGTAGTTTATTCCAACCTGAAAATGATAAAAAAATACACTCAATTAGTTTCTGAAAAAGTTTTTCAGCGTGAAATTTAGAAATTTGCGAAGTTAAACTCCAGGTGATAAAATTTTGTTTATCATCCCAAAGAGGTTGGATCGAAATTCTAGCTTCAACATTCAATTTTAAATAGGTAAAAAAGGTGAATAGGTAACAACATATGATGACTACTATAGGCAAACTTTTATTTCAAAAAAGAATTTACCTACAGAGTGAAAATATATTTTTCCAATATTTATCCTATCTTAAAAAAGAGACGTTACCAATATATCGAACACATTATTGTCGAAAACCTGATTGGTTTAGAAACTGCGCGAATTGTGTGAATGTATCGAATTTGAAAACAATCTTCAGACTATTTTCGTTTTCAAAAATATTATTAAGATAGAGAATACGAATTTTATAGAATTTATTGAAATTTTAGAAATATTAAAGGATTTCAAGGTATTTCAAAGAATTTTATGAACTTTATTCTGATTTTCAGAAATTTTAAGGGATTTTACCAGTTATTGGGGTTTTATAGAATCCAAAGAAATTTAAAGAATATAAAAATCTAATCAAGATTTTTCATTTGATTTTGAGGTAATTGAAAGTATTTAACGAGATTTCATGGGATTTTAAATAATATTAAAGGATTTAACGATATTTTGTGTAATTTTAAGTAATTTTAGAATCTTTAAAGCTGTTTCGAGGATTTTCACGAAGTTTTATTGGATTTTCAAATATTTTAAGGGATATTAAATAATTTTAAGGAATTTTAAGAGATTCAAGGAATTTTACGAAATTTCATTAGATTTTCAGCAATTTTAAGAGATCATGGGATTTTGAGAAATCTGAAATGATTTAACGATAAATAGGTATATTGTGGAATTTTAGATATTTTGAGGGTTTAAATGGGATTTAATGGGACGTTGAATAATTTGAAGGAATTTAAAAGGATTTTACAAATTTATTGTGATTCCTAAAATTAGACTAGGAATTACAAATTTTTATATTTCAAAAATTAAAATCTCTGAATTATTTTGCATACTTTTGAAATCCTTTAATTTTTCCAATCCCACATTTTTTTGTGAAAAATTATGAGATTTTAAAGGATTATAAAGTAATTTTAAGGAATTTGACTATATATTTTCTGGAATTTTAAGTAACTTGAGAAACTTTTAGACATTTTACGAAATTTCATTGACTTTTAAGGTAATTTGAGAGATTTAATGTGATTTCACTGAATCTTGAAAAATTTTAAGACATTTAAAAGGGCTTTACGAAATTTATTGCGATTTTAGAAATATTAAGTGATTTCAAGGTATTTCGAGGAATTTTATGAAATTTTACGAAATTGCATGGAATTTTAAGTAATTTTCAGCGATTTTACAATTTTCCATAGAATATTACGTTAATTTTAACTACTTAAGGGATTTCAACGGATTTACGAGATTTCATTGGATTTTCAGGAATTTCAAGGGATTTCATGGGATAAAGTAATTTTTAAGTAATTTTATGGGATTTGATGATATTTTGGGAAATTCTAAATAATTTTAAGCAACTTTAAAATATTTTATGAGATATTAAGTAATTTGAAGAACATTTATTTCGAGAAATTTTAAGAGATTTGGTGAGATTATATTGGATTTTCAAGAATTGTGAAGAATTTAACGAAATTTCATGGAATTCTGTGTAATTTTAAGAGGTATAATGATACTTTATGAGATTTTAAGTAATTTTGATTAATTTTAAGGAATTTTTCCAGATTTTGAAGGATGTTAAAGAGTTTTTAAGATAGTGTATGGGAATTTTAAGATATTGTATGGGAATTTTACGATATTCCATGGGATTTGTCCATATTTTATGGAATTTTAAGTAATTCTAAGGGATTGTACCATGTTTTATGGGACATTAAGTAATTTTAAAGACTTTGAATGGATCCAATAGGTTTAAAAATATTTTAGTGGATTTTCAGAAATTTTAAGAGATTTAATGAGACTTTATGGGACTTTGAGTAATTTTAAGTAATTTTAAGAAATATCAAGTGAATTTACGAAATGCAAAAGAATGTCACCAAATTTTGAAGGATAATACATAAAGACATTTTAAGGGGAGACACCACCGAAATTTTAACCCGTTTAAATTTAAATGGCTAAAAGGTGTTGATTTTTTTATAGCATTATTTTCGACGTAGAATGACGCAACGAATTAAAAAAATATATAGAAAAATTTTTGCGCTATTTAGAATTTTTATTTTTTCAAGTATTACTATTATATTAAGTATTATATTATATTTTTTATTATATTTTTTATTATATTATTTATTATATTATTATATTATATTATTATATAATATTATTTATTATATTATTTTTTATTACATATATTTAATTATATTATGTATTATATTATATTTCAAGTATTATATTAAGTAAAACTCATTAAGGGCATGTGTTACTTACCATATGAGCAATTTTAAATAACCCGGGTTTTTTTCTACAATTTTTACATTTTCAAAAAAATTTTAGTCAACATCCTTCCGTGTTCACGTTCTTGACGGATGTTGATCATAATTACTAGTTGAGTAAAATAAGGAAATTGTAATATTGTAATAATTTTTTTTAATGTTCTTTTTATTGCAACACCGCCAGTTTTTTTCTATAATTTACATATATCAAAAGTAACAACATATATTTTTCAGGATAAAATCAAAAGGGTACTTCATAGTTAAAAAAAAATAAAATGTAATTTTTGTCCCCTAATCTGTATGTAATTTCATGGGATTTAGGGGCCAACTTAAGCTCAGAATTTGGAACCAACACCCTTAATTGATGGGAGATTTCAGTATGCTTTTTTCCATAGAATAAGAATTTGAAAATGAAAATGTTCTACTTTATTGTTTTCAGAAAAACAATTTAAAAGTGAAAAAAAGTTTTTTTTTTTAGCTTTTTCTGAAAGCTTGTATCAAACAAACTGGTTTTTAATAAGGATGAAATTGAAGTCTGATGCATGTAACATGATCCTGTTTTCGAAAGATTTCAAAAATAATAAATAAATATCAATTAACAGGTAATAAAACTTTCATGTATCTTAATGTTGTGATTATAATAACAGAAAAAGGCTGGACATTAATATTTATGTTCTATGCATAATATTTATAATCATGGTGGCCACAAGATTCAATTTGTCAATTTCCCTGACATTTGTCTGACTTTTCCCTGACAGAAAGGTAATAAAAATACGTATAAATTTTCAATAATATTACTATAGAAATTTTTCAAAAAATTCGTATAATATCACTTTAAATCTTTTAAAATTTAAAATCACTTCACAACATTTAACATTCGTAAAAATCTCTCGAATTTTCAACAACTTTTGAAAAGATCTCTTAAAATTCATTGAAATTTCTTGAAATTCCTAGAAACATCTTAAAATTCCACGAAATCCCTTCAAATTTGTTAATATTTTATGAGATTCCTTCAATTTTCACTAATCTTTTTAAAATTCTTCAAAATCCTTTGAACTATGTCCTATTCTAAAAAGGACATGAATTTCGGCTAATTTCATAGCGTTACCTTTACACGCATTTCCTGCATAAACACTGGTTACGCATGAAGTAAGCGTCAAGTCGTGAGTATTCTCGACTTGGTGCGAGGATTTAAATTTTCATTTCATTTTCTATATAGACGAAACACGCGCGCTCAAGCGCGCGCCTAATCTCGTACTTTAAATTCCTCAAAAAACTTCAAAATCTTTTAAAATTCCTAAAAATCTCTTAAAACCAGTAATCCTTTAAAATTCCATAAAACATTTTCAGAATCTCGTGAAATTCTTTAAAATTCCCTAAAGTGCATTAAGATCTCTAAAAAAAAACTCTTGAAATAAAAAATCTACAAATGCTACTAATTTTTATTAATAGGGGTGGTTTTACCCTCTAAAAATATTATTTATTTTCTATTTTTCTTCTAAATATAAATATTTGGTCATAAGTGAATTATTTTTCAATTTTTTACTGCAGAAATTCTTGTCAAGTTTTTACTTTTTCGCCAATCAAAAGTAGGTGTTACAACCCCTAAAAATCAAACCTCACAGAATTTGTTACACCATAGTTTTACTACAATGACGTTTTACAAGTACTGAAAATTTAAAAATTTGTTTTAAAACCATCGAATAATACAGATGCTACTAATTTTTATTAATAGAGGCGGTTTAACCCTCTACAAATATTTTTTATAAAAAATGCGGAAATACGTCAAATTTATTTTTCTATTTTTCTTCTAAATATAAATATTTAGTCATAATTAATTATTTTTCATTTTTTTACTAGAAACATTTTTTCCTAGAAACATCTTAAAATTCCACAAAACTCCTTCAAATATGTTAATATTTCATGAGATCACCTCAATTTTCACGAATCTTTTTATAATTCCTCAAAATCCTTTGAAATACTTTAAATTCCAAAAAGCTTCAAAATCTTTTATAATAAAATTCCTAAAAATCTCTTAAAATGCACAAAAATTTCTTTAAATTATTGGAAACCTATTGAAATCCCTTAAAATTCGCTGAAATATTTTGAAATTCCTAAAAACATCTTTAAATATCTTAAAACTCCACTACGTTATTTAAAATTCCATGAAATCGTTTACAATCATAAAAATCTCGTGAAATCCTTTAAAATTTCATGAGGAAAATTTAAATTCCTTAAAATCACTTTAAAATAATTAAAATTTCTTAAAATTCTTACATGCATTTTAAAATCCTTTTAAATTCCATGAAAATATTTATAATTCATTAAAATCTCTTAAAATTCTTACAAGTTTCTTAAATTCCTTTATAATTCCACGAAAAACTTTTAAATCCCTCAAAATGGGAAAAAACCTTTGTAATATTTGAAAACTTTACAAAATTCCCTAAAATTCCACAAAATCTTTAGAAAATGATAAAAATCTCGTGAAATCCTTTAAAATTTTTCAAGGAACTTTAAAATTCCTTAAAATTCTTTGAATTCCCTAAACTTCCTTAAAAATCTCTTAAAATTTCATCAAGTCCTTTTAAAATTCAACTAAATCTTTTAAATATTATACAAATCTCTTGTAATCACTTAAAATTCCTAAAAACCTCTTAAAATCCTTTAAAATTATTGAAAATGTCTTGAAATCATTAGAAACCTAGAGAATCTCAGAGAATACCTTGAAATTATTTATAATCCGTCGAAATCTTTGGATAGTTTCTAAAATTTGTTAAATAAATTATAAAAATTATATATGTAATACGACAAAAATAACTTAGTTAACATACATGTCAATTTCTATTTTCCCTTACAACTACTCGCATTTCCCTGACATTTTCCTGACTTCCTTGAAAAACTTTTCAGGGTGTCTAGTGATTAGGCAATTTGAAATTCCCGGGTTTTTCCCGGTTTTTTCCAGTCTTTTCCCGGTCAAATTTTTTTCCTGCAAGTCTCTAATTTCATGAAAACCTTCTAAATATCTGAAAATTTGTAAGAATAATATAATTAGGAGATATAAGATATTATAATATAATATAATTATATACTAATATAATATCTTATTTCTTTAAAATAAGAAATCTCTTGAATCCATGTGAAAAATTCGTAAAAATCTCTAAAAATTCCTAGAAACCGCTTGAGATTCCTTAACATTTAAAATCCTTTAAAATCATTAGAAATCTCATCGAATTCCATGAAATATTTTAAAAGTCAGAAAAATCTCTTGAAATCCGTTAAAATTCCTGAAACTCTCTTAAAATTCCTTAAAATTCTACGATAACATTTAAAAAACCTTCATATCCTTTCAAATCTGTTAAAATGATTAGAAATCCCATAAAATTCCATGAAATCCTTTAAAATTTCATAAAATCTTTAAAAATCTCTTGAAATCCGATAAAATTATTAGAAATCTCATAAAATCTTTTAAAAAGCAGAAAATTCTCTTGAATTCTCTTAAAACTCCTGAAAATTCCACGACAATATTTTAAATCCCTTAAAATATCTAGAAATCTTTGAAATTTCTCGAAATTCCACGACAACATTTAAAATCCCCTAAAAGTCCTATACAAACCTTTTGAAATATCATAAAATTCCATAAAATCGTTAAAAATTTCTCAAAATCTTTTAAAACAGAAAAATCGTTTGAAATCCTTCCGAATTTTACGACAACCTTCGAAATCCTTTTAAATTCTACAAAATCTTTTAAAAATCAGAAAAATCTCTTGAAATCCCTTAAAATGATTAGATATCTCATAAAATTGCATAACATCCTTAAAAATTGCACAAATTTTGTTTAAATCATAAAAATCTCTGGAATTATTTTTAAATTCCTTGAAATTCCCAGAAACCTCTTGAAATTTCTCCCAAAACAAAGTAGTATAACGAAATATCTCAAAAATCTTGTAAACATTTTTGTTGAATACTTGATTGGCTTTTGAATGACTTGAAGTTGTAAGAAGTAAAACAAAATAATCGAGCGCGTAGCGCGCGTGTTGGTTTGCTAGTTTTTTTAAAATTTGATAAAGTAGAAATGGAATAAAAAGAAGATAAAGTAGAGAAAAGTCGATTTTTCAATAAAATACCAAAAATTCCCGGCCCTAAATGAAATTCCCGGTTTTTTCCAGGTCAAATAAAATTCCAGGGTTTTTCCCGGTTTCTCGGTCCGCTAGACACTCTGATTTTTTTCCCCCTAATATTTCCCTCATTTCCCTGACTTCCCTGACATGTAGCCACCCTGATAATGTATTATTTCATCAAATAGAGAAAGAAATTTACCTTGAAACCGGTGGGACACCAGTCAACGAATTGAATAGTGCGCTTGGTCTTAATAGTTGCAATCGCAGCATTCACGTCCTTTGGAACAACGTCCCCTCGGTACAACATACAGCAAGCCATGTATTTTCCGTGACGAGGATCACATTTGACCATCTGATTGGCTGGTTCGAAGCAGGCGTTGGTGATTTCGCCGACGGAAAGCTGTTCATGGTATGCTTTCTCAGCAGAGATAACTGGTGCATAAGTTACCAAAGGGAAATGAATCCTTGGGTATGGAACCAAGTTGGTCTGGAACTCGGTGAGATCGACATTAAGAGCACCATCAAACCGAAGTGATGCTGTAATCGAGGAAACAATCTGGCCAATCAGTCTGTTCAGGTTCGTGTAGGTAGGTCTTTCGATGTCCAAGTTACGACGGCAAATGTCGTAGATAGCCTCGTTATCAACCATAAAAGCGCAATCGGAATGTTCGAGAGTAGTGTGGGTGGTAAGGATCGAGTTGTAGGGTTCAACTACGGCTGTGGAGACTTGTGGTGCTGGGTAGATGGCGAATTCGAGCTTGGATTTCTTTCCATAGTCAACGGAGAGACGCTCCATCAACAGGGATGTGAATCCTGATCCAGTACCACCACCGAAGGAATGGAAGATGAGGAAACCTTGCAATCCTGTACATTGGTCAGCGAGTTTGCGAATCCGGTCCAATACTAGGTCAACGATTTCCTTTCCAATCGTGTAGTGACCACGAGCATAGTTATTTGCTGCGTCTTCTTTGCCTGTAATGAGCTGTTCTGGATGGAACAACTGACGGTATGTTCCAGTTCGAACCTCATCTGAAAATATATTAATCTGTTAATATCCAGAAAATAATTGTAAAAGGATTTTTGTTTTGTAAAATATTTTTAGTGGTTGAGAAACTTACCAACTACTGTTGGTTCGAGATCAATGAACACCGCCCTGGGAACATGCTTTCCAGCTCCAGTTTCGCTGAAGAAGGTGTTAAAACTGTCATCACCTCCACCGATAGTTTTGTCGGAAGGCATTTGGCCGTCCGGTTGGATGCCATGTTCCAGGCAGTAAAGTTCCCAGCAGGCATTTCCAATCTGGACTCCAGCTTGACCAACGTGGATTGAGATACATTCACGCTGAAAGAAAAATAATCTTACTACAGAAATTCACCCGGCGTTGTTAAGTTAGAAGAGCTATCAATAAAGGTTGTCCAAAGATTTCTATGGATTTAAAAAGGTTCAATAGGTTGAAGGTTTTATATATTGTCCATGTATAGATAAACTTTTACATATATACTTTAAAGGTATATATGTAAAACATAAGTGGTAATAAATGTTACGCTTTCAGTCAGAAAGCCTTGGAAAATTTACTCAATTGTTATGACAACCCTGAATTAAATCAATTTTTGTACAGTTCGTTAATAAATTAGAGTATTATTCTACAGCAAAGACCAGGGTGGCCACAAGATTTAATTTTTCAATTTCCCTGACAGAAAAGTATTAAGACTGCGTATAAATTTTCAATAATAATATTATTGAAATTTTTCAAAAATTTAGTATAATATCACATTAAATCTTTTGAAATTTAAAATCACTTTAAAACATTTAACATTCGTAAACTAGCTATGAATTCGATCTCGGGTGTTTCATTTAACTATATTTATATTTCTTTTGTGCTCATTTTCTGAGCACTTTGCTTCCTCATTATGATGAAGTTGCAAATGAATTTGCTTCCTCATAGAGGAAGCATTAATGATTTGCCTCAATATTTAAAAATATATATAATTCTTTTTTCTTGACACGAAGAATCTTTCGACCTCATTCATCTTTTTTAATAAAATTTATTTATATTAGATTACTTAATTTTATACGATGCAAAAAACCTTTTACTCTCTTACATTAGCTTTGCATTTTGGTTATTTGAAAACAAATTATTTTGTTTTCAATTTTCAAAATCACAAATAATCATAATTTCATTAATATTCAATTAAAAACACTAATTCTACAGATCAATTGATTCGTCTCGACGCAAGTAATCTATCTTTCCTCTATATAAGCTTTAAATTTTGATTATTTGAGAAGTTATTGTCGAAAAATCAATTTTTTAAAAAAATTCTAAATGTAAATAAAAATTCTAAAATTCAATATCTTGAAAAATCCTTTGGCACATTTCATCAATTTATCTACAACTGTCTTTAAGTTAATAGGGCGACAAAAAATAGCGACATCCATACATCCATACACACATACACACATACATCCGGGCAATTGATTAGAAAGTTGTATTAGACATTTACAGCGAGTCGACTGTTTCTTCAAAAAAAAATTCCAGGACTTTTTCAGGACAAAAAATAGATTTTTCCAGGTACTTTTTTGATTATTGCAATTAAATCTATTTAAAAATTAATACATATAATTCGCAACTTATATAATTGTTTATATGATAAATTAAAATTTTGAAATTTAAATTATAAATTGTTTATTATGATAAATTCGAAAATCATTATACGTGTCAGTAAAGCGAAGGACAAATCAGAAAACCTTTTTTTCTTTAAGGAAATAAAAATTCCAGGACCATGAGCATTATTCAAGGACTTTTCCAGGTTTTATCCAGGTAAAAAAAAATTCAAGGACTTCTCCAGGTTTTCAAGGATTTCCAGGATGGTAGACACCCTGATTTATCAAGTGAGGAAAGTTTAATTAAACCATTTTAAAAATATTGGCAAATGTAACGACTACAAAGCTTCCACTACAAGGAAGCAAGGCGAAATTTTTCAAAATTACAAATAAAAGCATAACTTCCTTAATATTCAGTAAAATTCATTAATCATAGAGGTCAATCGATTCCTTTCGATGTAAGGAATCTTTCTTTCTTTTACATAAGCTTTGAATTTTGATTATTTGAAAAGTTATTGTCGAAAAATCAATTTAAAAAAAATCTAAATATAGATAAAAATTTTAAAATTCAATATTTTGAAAAATCCTTTGGCACGTTTTGAGATATTGTTGATGCCAATATACCTTACAAATTTCATCAATTTATTTACACCTGTTTTTAAGTTAATAGGGCGACAAAAACCGGCGCAAAAATACACACACACACACATAATTATGAGAGATATCCAATTGAAAATTTCTAAAATTAAAGAAAATATGCTAAGGTATGTTTATATGGTCTTAAATTTTTATAAAAATAAAAAAAAATTTTTTGGAAAATTTTTTTTATAAATGTCAATATTTAGGACCAGATAAACGTACCTTAATGCTTTAGCATCAATTTTAGAAATTTTCAATCTGATATCTCAATAAATGTAGATATAGCGTTGCAGAGAAAAAAATGTCGGTAAGTTAGGGATCGGGTAAGTCTTACATGGCCTTAAAATTCATTGACATTTTTTGAAATTCCTGAACATCTTAAAATTCCACGAAATCCCTTAAAATTTGTTAATATTTCATGAGATCCCTTCAATTTTCACAAATCTTTTTAAAATTCCTCAAAATCCTTTGAAATACTTTAAATTCCAAAAAAACTTCAAAATCTTTTAAAATTTCAAAAAATCTCTTAAAATTTCCTGTAAACCTTCAAAATTCCATAAAACATTTTCAGAATCTCTTAAAATGCACAAAATTTTCTTTAAATTATCGGAAACATATTGAAATATCTTAAAATTCGCTGAAATATTTTGAAATTCCTAAAAACATCTTTAAATATCTTAAAATTCCATGAAATCCTTTACAATTATTTTACAAAATCGTTTACATATCATCAAAATCTTGTGAACTTTTTTAAAATTCCCTCAAGTGCATCATTAAAATCTCGAAAAAAAACTCTTGAAATAAAAAATCTCACAAAATCTTTTAAAAATAAAACATGACATGAAATTTTTTTAAATTCTATGAGGACTATTAAAAGTCCTTAAAATCACTTTTAAAACGTCAAAATTACTTACAATTTTTACAAGCTTCTTAAAAGCCTTTAGAATTCCACGAAAAACTTTTAAATCCCTTAAAATACTTAAAAAAAACTTTTAAAATTTTTGAAAACTTTTCAAAATTCACTAAAATTTCACAAAATCTTTAAAAAATCATAAAAACCTCGTGAAAATCCTTTAAAATTCCATGAGGAACATTAAAATCTCGTAAAATCACTTCAAAAAATCAAAATTTTTTTTAATTTTTACAAGCTTTTTAAAATCCTTTAAAATTTCTCAAGAAAATTTAAAATTCCTTAAAAATCTTTGAATTCAATAAACTTCCTTAAAAATCTCTTAAAATTTCATGAAGTCCTTTTAAAATTCAACTAAATCTTTTAAATATTATACAAATCTCTTGTAATCACTTTAAATTCCATTCTCCATTTTACTCAACGAAAATTATAGATAAATATTTTTTCGCTCTGTAGCACTAATCTTTTTTCAAATATAAGACTGCATACAGAGCGAAAAAATATTTAATTCGATACTTTTTGCCTAAAATGAAGAATTCAAAATATAACTTCAAAATTGAATATTTTCATTTTACTTAAAAAATATTTGAATTAGATATTTTCTCGCTCTGTACGCATAATTTTAGTTAAAAATTGATTAATTCTACACAGGGAAAAAATTCAAAATTTAATATTTGTTGAGTAAAATGAAGAAATCAAATTTTTAGATTAGAACTTGGCTCCAACAACCTTAAAATCCTTTAAAAGTATTGAAAATATTTTGAAATCATTAGGAATCTAGAGAATCTCGGAGAATACCTGGAAATTATTTATAATCCTTCGAAATCTTTGTGTAGTTTCAAAAATTTCTTAAATTAATTATAAAAGTTATATATGTAATACGACAAAAATAACATAGTTAACGTAAATGTCATTTTCTATTTTCCCTGACAACTACTCGCATTTCCCTGACATTTCCCTGACAAATTTTTTTTTCCCTGACATCTGGCCATACTGAAAGACTATAATACTAAAAATTGATTTCGTTTTTTGAAAACAAAAACAAGGTATACCTAGACTGCGAACTACCCGAAATATTAATTTTATTTTTGACAAAAGACCATCAAAATTCTATTCAATTCGAACAAATTCAAATTTTCAAATGAATTCACTTAAGATACTGGCTCATGGGCGAGGTAAAAGTTAAATTGTGTAACAAAAATTGTATTCTTCAAGGATGAGTTAACGGACGTTAAATTATTTCATGAGAAAAGACAGGGCAAGAATGAGTCACTATAAAAGAAAAGGGCGGAGCCGGCCGGCATTTAACCGTTAAAATATGACTGTTCCAGTTTTTTTTCAAGGGTCAATGAATTTTATGAATTTTACACGCAATATATTAAATCCTTTTTTTTCTACTTACCATTTTGAGGATTTATAGGTTTTGCTTTCGATTAAAAGGCAAAGTTGATTGTTGGCTGAAGCGGGTAATGCAGCTTCTGCAAACGAGACAACAACGCTCTCAAACGAAAAACGAATAGCGAATACTGGTCTTCAAGGAATTTTGTGGTCTCCTTTATAGACTCGGTTACTGTCGTTTCCCCTTCATAATGCTGATCTCATTGATTGGTTCTTTATGACGTCACCTACGTTAGGATTGGCTCAATTTTAGCCGCAGAAGTCGCAGACAAAGGTTCCATTTCCATACAATACAAATATATGTAACATAAAAAAATAGTTCCGAACACCTGTCAATTTGTACTTAATTACTATGATGTGGGCGTCAAATAAATGTTAGTTTGAGGAATTATTTTGATTTTTAGGATATCTGATTTATGCATTCTTCTATTTTATTCGGTGGATTTTATTTTGGAAGGATCATATTATTTGATGACAATGTACACTCGAGTCTCTCAAATGTCAACTTCCCAAATCTCAAGTTCTCCCAAATGTCAAGTCAAGTTTCTCTCAAATGTCAAGTCCGTTTTTCTCAAATCCCACTTTTAATCACTGCGCACGCGTTGAGTTTGGCATCTGATTGGTTGCTATTCGCGCGCAATTTAAAATGCTAAAAAATATTATATTATACTCAATACGCATGCGCAATTGATGTGACTATAGAGGATAAAGAATTTCTTGACATTTGGGAGAACCTCTGGCAAAAATTTCTTGACATTTGGGAGACTCGAGTGTATAGAGTTGTATTACATAATCTATGTATGTACTTCCCGTTGCATTATTATAGGAGGCTATACTATTTATTGTATAGCTATAGCGTGCTATTATTACTATATAGTTCACTCGAACCTCTCGAATTTCACAAATTCTCCCTGTCTCAAATGTCACACCAATTGCATATGCGTATTGCGTATTGCGTATAGCAACCAATCAGATGCTGAGTGCCATAGCATGCGCAGTGATATCACGTGTTTAGTGAGAAACCTGTCGGTGAAATTCGAGAGAGGAATACGGTGAAATTCGGGAGGTTGTGAAATTCGAGAAGGTGAAATTCGAGAGGTTCAAGTGTATTATGTAGTACACTCGAGTCTCCCAAATGTCAAGAAATGTTTGCCAGAGGTTCTCCCAAATGTCAAGAAATTCTTTATTTCTATAGTCACATCAATTGCGAATGCGTATTGCCAACTATTTCCAGCAGAAAATCACAATCGGGCCCTTGAAAAATCACTAAAAATCACAAATGAAAATTAAAAAATTAACTTTTCACTATATACTTTATCTTTTAAAAGGCGCGAAACTTAAATTTATATCATCCTTAAAAAACAAAAGCAGTAGTAATCAAATTAAAAAAATTAATTAAACAAAATTAAATCTATTAAACAAACGCAGGGGTACATTCGACTCTCCCAATATTAACCACCGCAATATTGACAACCTCCCAATATTAACCGCATTCCTCTCTCCTCATTATTAACCAGCAGTTACCTCAAACATCATTTATTAGGCTACAAAATACATATTTTTTTCACTTTATTCTGTACATGATACGTGACCATTATTTTATTTTTACCCATCCCATACATTTTTAATTTAATAATAATGAATATGGATACTAATAATAATTTTATTAAATTTTGTTCAAACATTATAATATTACTGTTTTGTGTGGTAAAATTTCCATGCGGGAGGAAATTTACCAATTTCTGGAAATTTACAAGTTACCTATCGTAAACTTTTCATAGAGATATTATAAATAGAGTAGGCATGCCATAAGGCTAGAGCACAATGGAGAACTAAACCTATTACCTATGGTTCTGTCCTTTTCTATCATATTGCCCTATCTCTTTAGCGGTCACGTGACAAGAAAGATGGAGAAAAGATAGAAAAGGATAGAACTATCATTAGGTTTAGGGAATAGGCTTAGTTCTTCATTGTGCTTTAGCCAATAGCAGTAGCGTGGGCACGATGCGCGCGCATGTATTGCCAACTGTTTAGTTTTACACTCAACTCCCTCAATATTAACGAAATCCAGACCATGGCCCCCGCAATATTAACGAAATTCCTTTTCTCAAATGTTACATCAATTGCGCATCAATTTGGTGTTTTCAACGTAAAATACCTAGTAAATAAATTTTTTCACTTTAAAAAACCATGTAATTTACACTGAGGTATTTTACTTTCCCAACCGTGTACGTCGGTCTATAGTGGTTTTAAGGGCATGTGATACTTTTATCAAAAGAGCAAATTAGTTAAACTAATTATACACTCATAATAATAAATATTTTTAGCTAATAAGAGTCAATAAACCTTCGCCCACTAAGTAGTATAAGGAGACCCAACGCCTGTTCTTTAGCTGGTGAAAAACAGCCCACAATCACGGTCCCTCTTCCTTGGATTTTCATTGCTTTAGCTACAAGAGCGCCGCAGACGGAAAATGGAGGAATTACTTTTGACTATAGTAGCAGACGACAGATAGCAGACGAGAAAATTATCGTCTGCTATCTGTCGTCTGCTACTATAGTCAAAATTAATTCCTCCATTTTCCGTCCGTGGCGCTCTCGTAGCTAAAGCAATGAAAATACACTCGACGTTCCCAATAGTAATGTTCCCAATAGTAATTTGTTCCCAATAGTAAAAGAGTTTTGTTCTCAATAGTAAAGAGCGCAACTCGCAATAAGCACTTCATACCACTGCTCATGCGTTGCGTTCGGCATCTGATTAGTTGCTATTCGCGCGCAGTTTAAAATACTAAAAATAGTATTTTATATGCATTACGCATGCGCAATTGATGTGAAATTTGAGGAAAGGAATTTTTTTACTATTGTGAACGACTCTGGTTTGGATTTATTTACTATTGGGAACGTCGAGTGTACAAGAAAGAGAGACCACGATTTAGGGCCATGTCTAATACATGGCGTACGGTCTCCTATACTACTTCGTGCCTTCGCCTATATGAGACGAAGGTTTCTTGACTATTATTAGCTAAAAATATTTATTATTATGTATGTATAATTGGTTTAATTAATTTGCTCTTATGGTAAAGTATCACATGCCCTTAGGTGCAGGGTTGCGAACGTAATACACTCGAGTCTCTCAAATGTAAACTTCCCAAATCTCAAGTTCTCCCAATTGTCAAGTCATGTTTCTCTCAAATGTCAAGTCCGTTTTTCTCAAATCCCACTTGTAACCATTGAGCACGCGTTGCATTCGGCATCTGATTGGTTGCTATTCGCGCGCAATTTAAATCGCTAAAAAATATATTATACACAATACGCATGCGCAATTGGTGTGACTATAGAGATAAATAATTTCTTGACATTTGGGAGAACCTTTGGCAAACATTTCTTGACACTTGAGAGACTCGAGTGTATACCTTAGGTAATTTACATAGTTTTTTTACATGTAATTTACGTACGTAATTTACATCGAAATCACCAAATTCATATGGAGTGAGGGTGGCATCCCATGATTGCGTTTTGCGTTGCGTCATAATGAGAGAAAAAAAGACAGAAGTATACTTTTGTCTCTTTTACTCTCATTATAACGCAACGCAAAACGCAATCATGGGACACCACCCAAAGATGCAGTCCCATGTCAGCAGAAAACGTCGGCGTAAAGCAGAAACTCATGAGAGTGACAGAGATAGGCAGATTTGTTTGTCTCCTTCACTCTCATGAGTTCCTGCTTTACGCCGACGTTTTCTGCCGACATGGGACTGCACCTTGAGGGTGACGTCCCGTAGATCCGAAATGTGTTGCGTTTTTGTGCAAAACCGTGAGAGTGAGAGAGACGATAGTATTATTGCGTCTCTCTCACTCTCATGGTTTTACGCAAAAACGCAACGCATTCCGGATCCATGGGACGCCACCCTTATTGGGAAAGTTAAGTGTATGTTCATGTAAATGGTGCCTGCGGTCATACGTACACTCGACTTCCGCAATAGTCACCAATTTCCTTCCACAAGAGTCACCAGCTGTTCTCTCAATTGCCACTTGATACCACTGCACATGCGCTGCGCTCGGTATCTGATTGGTTGCGAACGCAAACCACACAATACACAATACGCATGCGCAATCGATGTGACATTTGAGGAAGGGAAATTGGTGACTATTGCGGGGGCACTGTTTCGGTTTGGTGACTATTGCGTATGTCGAGTGTATGGCAGGAGAACTCGTTGGCTCGGTGCTCTGGCCTCTGGCGGCGAAGGCGTTAGGCGAACGAAAAAAGTTCCCAGTTCCCAGGTTCCCAGTATAATGTAAATATGGCCTCGCAACGTAGTTATGGTAATTTGTCAAGAGTTTTGTCAAAATTAGAATCATCTATGAATTCCGGAAATTATTATGAAGCTCATCAAATGTATAGAATCTTATATTACAGGTAATATTATTTTGTCCCTGAAAAATTAAATTTATTTCTTTGAAAATTGTCATCAACATCGTCTAACCTCACCTTACAGATACTTGGCACTGAAAAAATACGACGAATTATTGAATTTACTTTATAAAGGAGCGATCCTCCTTACACAACATGGTCAGGTAATGAAAATATTTATTTCTTTATGTCAGTAGAAAATTTTCTTGAATTCAATTTTTCAATTTCAGTTTTCTTTACTTTCGTCATTAAAGGAATACGATCCTCATTTATTACTATTCAATTCACATTTTTTTAAGTCTTACAATGTAATTCAGGTTTTATTCATTATTCTGACTAAGATTAGAAACGGGTATAATGACATTGATGACACGTGGTGCCTTGTGAATTGTGACACGTTATAGGAATTTTTTAGATGACTGCATCATCAAAAATTATAATTATAGTAAAGCATAAATTAGTTTAAGAACACTATTTTTATAGTGTGATATTTGCTTTCTGAAGAAAACTAAAAAAAACTTTCTGAAGAAATACGTCTTTCTAATTTGAGTAGTTTTTATCACATTAGTAATTCTATTTTATTACAGTTTACAAGTGGAGCAGACTTGGCGATTTTATTTATTAATGTATTATCAAAGGCTCCAAATCCTCCTACGAGGGAAGAATGTTTCAGACAAATTATAAATTTGTTTAGTATAATGAGTCCATCTACTCCAGAAAGAGATACTTTCATTCATGAAGCTTTGCGATGGAGTGTAAAAGGTACCAATTACAAAACAGGTTATCCAGAATTGCATCAGTTAATAGCACATGTCTTTTGGAGTGGTGAGATATTAAAAATTATGTATTATGTTGCTCTTTACAATTTTTTATTTAAAAGAATATTTTAAATTTGAACCATGTTCTTTTTTCCAGAAAAAAACTATGTAATGGCCAGACAACACTTTTTGTACAGTAGAGATGGCAATAGTTATGCCATAATGCTAGTCGAACTTCATGAACAAAGAGGATATTCCAACGAAATTGATCTTTTCATAGCTCAAGCAGTTTTACAGTAAGCAACAATTAAAAAATTTTCACTTGATTTAAATTCTAATGTCTATTCGTACCAAAAAATCAGGCTACTTATACTATTGCAGGGTGGCTACATGTCAGGGAAGTCAGGGAAATCTTAGGAAAAAAAAATTGTCAGGGAAATGTTCGGGAAATGCAAGTAGTTGTCAGTGTAAATAGAAATTGATATTTATGCTAACTATGTAATTTATGTCGTATTGCATATATAGATTTTATAGTTTATTTAACAGATTTTAGAAACTTTCCAAGGGTTTCGAAGGATTATAAATAATTTCCAGGCACTCTTTAAAATTCTTTGGATTTCTAAGGATTTTAAGAAACTTGGAAGATTATTAAGAAATTTTAAGTATTATAAATATTCTTGTGGAATTTTAAAGGATTTTAAAAGGCTTGTAAGAATTTTAAGAAATTTTGATTTTTT
>CAJFCO010018314.1:10639-23008 GCA_904066015.1 Synergus gifuensis
TAATTAACATATTCAGATTCAAAGGTCATCATTGGTAAAAGAAATCAATTTCCGAACTTCAGCGAGGAGAGTTTCAGCTCTCGAAGGTGGTGAACCTGGCCCAAGGCTCCAAGGCAAAGGACACTCAATTCATTTAATTTAATAATTTAAATATTTCAAATTTTCCGCGAAAAACAGTCATATTCGTTACAATTGAAGTACAAATACGAACTACGCTATTTCTTCCTTTCTAAAATTATCAAGTACACCAAACATGCAATGTCACGTTTTCAAGGGGGGTTGGTTAAAAAGTATAGTGTGTTCTTAAGAAGGAGGATCATTTTGCCTTTGATATACAATGTACTATTTTAAAGTCCAATATTTTTTAGTTTTTAATTTGTTGTAAATAATTAAAAAATACATAAGATGAATATTTTCTTTTTTGCGTAGAATTGAGCAAAACCTAATAACATACGTACTTTTTTTTTGTCTGTTTCAGGTCATGTGGTTACGTCAAAGTCCTGAAGGGACTTATCTGCTCACTATGGGAAAGGAAACACACACAGCTGATAGGCGATACAGCGTTAAATTTAAGTATCCTAATAATTGGAGACTGGCAATCTCTTCAATCCAAAAAAAAGATCGAGGTCTATATATTTGCCAAGTTAATACTTACCCTCTTAGAATGCTGATAACAAACGTCACAATACTAGGTAAAGAAAAAATTAAAGAAAAATTAGAAAAAAGCAGTATGTCTGGATCAGGGCCGTGCGCAGGAATTCATGTTGGGGGGGGATCGAAATATTTTTATGATTAATTCATGTTACAATAAAAAAAGTTCTTCAAACGATCGTCTTTGATGTAAAATAAAATCTTATTTTTAATTTTAATTTGTCTATGAGGGGGGGGTTGAACCCCAAAACCCACCCTTGAGCATTGCCCTGGTCTGGATCTTATGGTTTTTTAGCACTTATACGTTTACTTGAATATCGGTCCGTTTTTTCTTCCTTCATTTTTCACTCTGTTCCCTAATTTCAATAAGGGATCAGACATGTATGGTCTCGACGGGGATCGCGAGACGACGTCAAATAACCACGGGGGGGGAACCGAAACGCGTAACGATGTAACACGGTCGAGAGTTTACATTTCTCGATGCGGCGTGTAACTCGGGATACGTTCGAAGGCTTTCACCATTCGACGACTCCGCAACGGCCGGTCATCGGCTTTCACCAGACGACGACGTAGCTCAACGGCACGATCGTTGATTTTCACCAATCGACTCGGCGTGTCCGTGTTAGTACGGTCGATGATGGAACGCTACACGGCTCGACGCACCTAGAGATAACACGGCCCGATGCACTATCGACACAAAAGAGATAACAACAAATAAAAATGATTCGCACTTAATAAAAAAAAAACAAAAACACTAAAAGAATCACTGGTTTCTCGATCCTGGGGAGTGGAGGTCCAAAGGGTTTTCAAAGGCACCACGCAAAACAAAAATGAAACTAGGTTACACTTGATTTTATTTTAAGTTAGGAGGTACAAGTCCCGATAGAGAAGAGAGGCTCATCTATGCGGGTGAAGATTCGGAAATTGACTTACTGTCGGAGAGGCGAATATCGACTGACAGAGAGACCGAGAAACGACTCACTGGAAGAGTCCAGGCTCGCAGGCCCTTCGGTCACGAGACACTTTCGACCAGAAGAGAGGGCAGAGTCCCCGCCAGCGGATTCGTAAGAGAGGGGAAGGCTGGTCTAGGTGGGGAAACTCACCGTCTCTCCTTGCTTCGAGCGTCTGAATTCAAATTAAGTTTAAAATTTAGAGACAAAAAATATAAAATTAGAAATACAAGAAGTACAAGACATATATGTAGAAGAATTATAAAAGTATCATTCCAATGATCGGAATATCACAGAAATTTGATCAGAATTTCAGTAATAACGGAAACAGTGGAAAATCTTAGATTCTCAACTTTCAAGGAATATTAGAGTTTGTATATGTATGTGAAAGAGAGAGTAGAATAAAACTGTAACTGAGAAGAGTAAATTGTGTTTGGGTCTGAGATTAGCATCTGTAAATCCAACCGGCGGTCAGATGCTGAGCTTAGGAAAATGAGGTCAGCCGACAGGCGGTCAGATGCTGGGCTTAGGATAATGAGGTTAGCCTTCCTAAGGATCAAAGTAATAAAATTAGAGTGCTTTGACCCTAGTAAGGAAGGAAGTAATAAAAATTTAACCGTAATAATATAAATGAAACAATAAACTTCGGAGGCAAACTCGTGTATTAAGCACCAAGGAATGTGTCATTTGTCACGTAGACCGAAGTTCTATAGAAAATCCTGTTTAATTTTCTCAGGGTGATGGTCAAAATATCTAATGTGAAAATTCCCTTGGTGCTTCTATAAACTTGACTTATAACAATTACATAGTAAAAACTTGGCATCATTTTGAAACTAAATTCTTTATTAAAACAGTTCGCACAATAAAACAATCACTTTTCAGTTTGAAGTTACACAGGATATTAAACAAGACGAAAATTGGTATTAGAAAAAATATTTCTCGGGGAAAATATTAAAACACTTAAGGGCGGGGGGGGGGGGTTCGGTATTTAAGCTTTTTTTCGAATTTTTTTTATTTCTTTATTTGATAGTACAACATTTCAAGAATGTTGTGTGAAAATTTCAGGTCAATCAGAGCAAAAATGACGAAAATATATGGTCAGTTGTTCCACCTCAATTTCGTATACTTGCTTGAAAGCGCTTTTTTAAGAGGAGGGGTTCCGCATTTAAGCTTTTTTTTTCGAATTTTGTTTATTTTTTATTTAATAGTACAAAATTTCAAGAATGTTGTGTGAAAATTTCAGGTCAATCGGAGCAAAAATGATGGAAATATATGGTCAATTGCTCCACCTCGATTTCGTATACTCTTGCTTGAAAGCGTGCGGCGCGCTTACTTTAAAGCGTTCTCCTGAAAAGTGTCATTTTTTAAGTCGGTGGACAGCATAACTCAAAATCTAGGTGGCCGATCGTTTTGAAATTTTGCACAGTTGTTCTTCACATAATTCCCCAGGTAAGGCTGGAGCTATTTGTTTTAGCGAAAACCGTGTTTTTGGCTTCCAAATGCTACCAAAAATTCAAAAATCGAAAAAAAAAATCGTTCCAGCGTTACCTCAAGAAACATCTCCTTTATAAAACCCAATTTGAATTTTTTGTTTCTGATGATTCTGTCTCGAGTTATCATGTCCACCGCAAAACACCTTTTTTTCGAGGCGCCTCCGGAGATTCGCTGTTACTCGCTCAATTTTTAATATTTTTCAATGTAAATTTCCAGGAATACAGTCTAAAAGTTGTACTATAAGTTACATATTGTAAAAATAAACTAACAGTACCTGTATCGCCAAAAAATATTACTAAAGACATGCATTTTTTTCATCGAATAGACCGAACATCCCCCCCCCAAAAAAAAATGGCCCAGAATTTAAAAAAAGTCTAGTTTTTATAAGAATAAAACCTCTGATTTTTGCTTATTTTTCAATGTAAAATATAATATGTTGTTTCTTAATAATTCTTTTCCAGGTTTTTGTTTATTCATATATAAATGACACTATAGTTTGTGTAAAATATTCCCAACAAAGTTTTCTTCGTTGAGTGACATTACTTGATAATTAATTTTCTAAATTGCTTCCAAGTTCCGTTACGCTGTGATCACACTAGTCATAGATATACCGATCTCCGTAATTTGGTTTGACTTAAAACTTTGCTCTATCATCCGCTTCTGCAAACTTGTGAAATCTCGCTATCTTCTACAGAATCCATGAAAGTTCGTGCTAATTTGCTTAAGTGAAAAAACATTTTCGTAGACAGCCAACTCTCATTTTCTTTTTTAACGAGTCTGGAGTAAGGAGTCGAACATAGTGCGAGTATACAAATTTGTATACTATTATTTTCTGCTTTAATAAAAGATGCACATTATTTAAATTTGATATGTGACCCTGAGTATACGATCACACATATTTTTTTAAAACAAAAAATCTTTCTCCACCTCAACACTTATGAGAGTTTACTTGTTCGGACATTGAGAATTATTAAGTGATTGCAATTTTTCATTTCATTACAATTCATCATTTAAGGGGTTATTCTACCTTATACGATATAAAAAGAGCTATTTTTGAACATTTTTTTGAGTATATCATGAAAGATATGGAAATAAAGATTTATAGCTATGATAAAACATGTCAAACTACGTAAAAAATTGTTTTTTATTTACTTTATTCTATGTTTATATTAAAAATAATGGCCGTACGTAGGCTTCCTAAAATCAAAAGGGTAAACGGTACCAAGGCAATCTCGGTATCGGCTAGCCTGAAGAAAAAAGCAAAATGGGTTAGATTCAGTATGACAAATACTAGGTTTATAACCTCTCATAATTAATATTTATGAAAAAATAACAAAATGGCGGACAAAAATCGAAAAAAAGCATTTTTTCACTGTTTTTTTATTTAAACAATTAGTAAAAATGTAATATTTTAATATATTAGAGGTTATAAACCCAGTTTAATATGTGTAGAATGTATGGTTTAAATTTCATAAGGATCGGTCGAGTAGTTTTCATAAAATCCTTGGTACCATTTTAAAAACGTTGTTTTGAAAAAAACGCGTTTAAAGTTTTTACATAGCTAGCGCGCTCAGGTAATTGCTCCGAGGTAGTGATGTTCAGGTACGAAAAAAATACAGTTGCAGTGCTCCGATCTTTTTGAAATTTTGACACAATATTTCTACATACATATTCTTTCGAGAAATGTAAGAAAAAAAAATCGATTTTTTGAAAGTGGTAAAGTAGAATAACCCCTAAATTAATAATAACAATCTTTCTTCAAGATGAAATTATAGTAAGATGATATTAATCACGTTTTACCGCAAATATTCGAAAGTATTAAGAATGTATGTTCAATTAGAGCTTGAGTGCATCCATTTTCCAGACAACAGAATAATCCATCATTCCTGAACGTAAATTCTATTCCAGCTGCCAAGTAAGATGAGGAAGGAGGTAAAAATAATTAATTGCCGTAGATAAGCTAAGACACTATTATGAACTTGATCGATATTAATTTTTTTAATGACAATCAAATTTGCTTAATCATTAAAATAATATATAAATCTTGTTTTATGTCAAAAAAATATAATAATTAAATTGTGCATAATTTTACTGCAATGAGATTAATAAGCAGTCATAGAATGTAGTGATAAATCTATTGATAATATATATAGATTTAGATTTGGAATAAAAGTCAAGTGAGGTAGCACAGCTAGGGCTCTATCGGCGCTTAAGCTAAATGCCTTACCTTTAGTGAGACGCTATCTAGCCTACTTTTCCTTGAATATCGTTGACTAATAAAGATTGAAATTCATCTAGATCCAGCGATGCTGAACCGAGGTTTTAAAGTTTGAGCCCAGCATAGTCTAGGTATTGCAAAATAATTTGGATGAACGTCTCATCATGCCTGTCACATCCATTGTATACAGTAATGGGAATTAATCCTATTCTGTATTTATGATATTTCAAATAGTTGTGCCCAGGGATCACCTTTACCATTATCCTTACTTCTCTCTTGAGCAAGTTTAGCATCGCGCGAACCATGACCAACCGGCAGTGGTTGTCCAGGATGATCCCCACCTACCAGAAACGCTTTAAACTGTACCCAGTTTTTTTTTGTTCCTGCACAACCTTATTTTTAATTTCTAACTTATTTCAGCAGAATACAGGCCCAAAATGGGTTTTGGACCGGTCGACCATTCTGTTGCTGGTCTTTTTACTAGCTGATATACATTTTTGTTGCAATTGAAACCTATGTAACCAGGGACTCATAGAACCAGTGACGTTCTTTCCGCCAGTTGTTATAGTGCCTTTGTGCAATCCGATACCTGAATCAAGAAGATTTTTTATTTACCAACAGCATATGTTCCTTCACAGTTGGATCCTCAGACCACTCTTTTCTGCGCTATCATACAGTCCTATTCTCATCCAGCCCTCCTCTTAAGAGCAGCAAAGAGGATCTACAACCTAATGACAAAGAAAATTGGTTAAGAAAACTTGGCTGGTATATAGATGATGTTGTGAATAAGAAGCTGACAATAGTTAGATTAACATTCAATACACAGACACAGACATACAGATTCACATGTGGTTTAGTAATAAACGTTAATTAACAAAAGTCGAGAAAGAAAGAATTCTTAAAGAATAACACTCCAACCATCCAGGAGATAATAAAATCTTAGAAAAAGCCAAAAAACTAGGACTTTGGTTATAGATATGGATAAAGACGTCGAAAACTATGTCAAAAAATGTTCTATATGTCAAATACAAAAAACAACTAGAATAAGCAATTAGGCGGAAGCTATAATACCCGATATTTCGATGGCCGCAAACAATAAAATAGCACTAGATATTTTCGGACCGACTTTTTTGAAAATCAAAAATATTTTCGATTTTTTTTCAAAAAGGACAGTTTTTTTTTTTTTTTTTTCAAAAGAAAGTTCAGGTCTTTTCCTTTGAGAACTTTGAGGTCCAAAAGTGGGCTGAGACTTGTTTATCTATCAAAATGAAAATCGAGTAACTCGAAACACCCATGACGCTAGCTCTCGAACGTTGTAGTGTCCCCTGTCCTCAGGATTTCCACTCTAAAAGATGATTTTCTTGTATCAGTGAACTCTCTCTGCATTTTACAGGGTTGAAACTGTCATTATTAAAATGCCTGCATTATGCTCGCTGATGAATTTTGGAAAATCATTGAATTTTGAACAGTTATAAGCTGTAGAATTTCTTCTTATGTATAAAAAAAAGTAACTAATGGAGGTTCGTGCATTGTGAATGATTAGTCGGGTGTTCTTTGAATTTATTGTGGATAATGGTTTCAATTTTGAAAATTTTCGTAGTTCCAGTCTTTTATCCGCCTTTCTTTGCGGCTTTTTGTAATTCTATTGTTAGCTTTATTCGATTCTGTTATTGATTTCGCTATTGGCAAAGCCAATAGCGACTTAAAAGTCGGGTGTACTTTCAATAAATTGAAAGTACACCCGACTAATCATTCACAATGCACGAACCTCCATTAGTTACTTTTCTTTTACATAAGAAGAAATTCTGCAACTTATAACTATTCAAAATTCAATGATTTTCCAAAATTCATCAGCGAGCATAATGCAGGCATTTTAATAATGACAGTCTCAACCCTGTAAAATGCAGAGAGAGTTCACTGATACAAGAAAACCATCTTTTAGAATAGAAATCCTGAGAATAGGGGACACTACAATGTTCGAGAGCTAGCGTCATGGGTGTTTCGAGTTACTCGACGTTCATTTTGATAGATCAACAAATCTCAGCCCACTTTTGGATCTCAAAGTTCTCAAAGGAAAAGACCTGAGCTTTCTATTGAAACAAAAAAAAAAAAAAAAAAAAACGGTTCTTTTTAAAAAAAAAGTCAAAAATATATTTGATTTTCAAAAAAGTCGGTCAAATTTTGGATTAAAAAATTTTTATCTTTTTTTTTTTCAAAAAGATTGAAGAAAAATCTGTTTAAAACGTGTCGGACAAAATTTTCTAAATGCCATAGGTTATTAGTTATGGTACATGTATCCGAAACAGGAGCTGTTTGACCAAAATCTCAAAATTTCACTCCCTCCAACTAGGCAAGTTTTGACCGATATTGTTCAAATTTGGTGTGGTAGCTACTAGTCAATAGGACTAAACTTTGTGCAAATTTGAGCCCGATCGGACGACATCGATTTCAAAAGTGGGTTCACTTGAAATGAAATTCCCCATATATTAAGTCTACAAGATCGCTTAAAAAGATATACAATATTAATTCCTATAAAAAATGAGTCCACAGAATCCATGATTTAATCTGGAGCGATTATGACTAATTAGGGAAGGGAAATTATCCAGTGGGAGGCAAAAGACAAAAGGCACAAGTAAAATAATTAACAAAATATATTTCACTTACATTCGGTAGGCAAAGCCGGCAAACAAACAATATTCCAGAAAAACGGTAACGGCCTGCAAGGCTCAAGCACAAATTAAAGAGTATTATACTAGAGAGAGAGAGTACTCGGGACTGACTGCTCGGTCAGCTGTCTCTACGATAATTGCGCGGGGTAGCCGACCGACGACTCGCAGCACCGCTGTTCGTCGGCGTGCCCCCGCCCCCTCGCCTACACGCAGGCAAACCAGGTAACAGCCATGTTACACCCCCCCTCCCATATGGGAGTTTGGGTCCATGACCAAAACTTCCTCTAGCAACTCTAGTTCCATATCAAAATTTGACTTTTGTTCCTTTATTTCTGGGCCTCTCACATCCCATCTACTCTTTCTAATTGGTTTTACTTCTATTCTAATTAATTCTTGGTACTCTACGTTAATTTTTTCCCAATTTTCTTTCACATAGCTACTTCTATCATAGCTTGGACATGTTAGATTTTTCCTATATCTATAAGGCCTATCATTACAAAAACTATCGTGAAAAATATATAATTCCTTAGGTATTAATTTTTTACAAAACTGGCAATTTTTTGCCCCTATTCTAACTGTTGATTCCATAACTTCTTCTTTTCCTTTAGACTCCATCCTTAGTCCCTTTTATCCTCTTTCAGACTTGGCGATTTCTTTTTGCTTTCCAACTTTGGTTCCTTTTATCCTCTGATTCTGTAACAAGTAAAAAAAAACAAAACCAAAATTGATTGAGTCAGGAGTCCGAGTAATTCAGTCATTTTTAACTGTTCTTTGCTTTTTCCATATTTGAGTGGAGTTAGAGAACTCTTGAGTAAATAACTCCTTTTTGGGTCAATTTGTCTTTTAGAGCCACAGCTCTTGTTGAGCTTCTCTGACTCTCCTGGCCCTTTTTAGCAACCTGCTCCTGTTAAACTTGGCTTACTCGCCTACGCCTTCCTAACCACTGTCAGACCTTACAGTGGTTCAAATTCTCTAGGAGTCTCTCCTCCATTCGCACACTGCGGCACAGGTTGCACTATTAGTGTTATCCATCTGGAAAAAAATAACTAGTTTTTTCCGTTTTGGTTGGAGTGTTTCAAGTCATGGGGTTTTTCAGTTTTAGAGTCAGAGTTTCGTATTAGAGTTTTATGTCGTATTTTTCAAATTGGAGTCTATTAGCGTTGGAGTTTATACTTTTACCTTAATGTTTTACTCTCTCTCTTTTCTTTAACCTTTAATTTCTACTATTTCTTTTTCTATTTGACTTTATTTGAGTATTATCTATTTTTTCCAATTTAAAATCGTTCACATTCCACTTTCCTACACTCTTTCCCTTTAAATCTTTAAGTTCGTACATGGTTGGAGATAATTTCCTTTTGACTATAAATACTCCCTCGTATTTATCAAATAATTTTCCCGTTTTACTATCTGCTTTATTTGATAATTTATTTACATTTTTAAGGACTCTATCCCCGATTTTATATTCCTGCGGTCTCCTTCGAAGATTATAATAACCTGCTTGTCTCTGGTTCGCGTCATCTAAGTTTTTTTGAACTTCCTCTTTTAAAATTTGGAAACTTCGCCACCCATCCGTCCATTTATCTACTTGCTGAAATTATATTTCTTCCGTATCCTCTATTTCCGCTTTTAAAGATTGCTGAGGATGCAATTCTCTGCCTAAGTTTATAAATGCTGGCGTAAATCCCGTCGACGCATTTTTACTCGAGTTCATCGCGTACTTGATATCTACTAAATACTCGTCCCATGACGCATGATCGTCATCCAAATACGCTTTGATCAATTGTTTGATCGTTCTATTATATCTTTCCGTCGGATTCGCTTGGGGATAATATCTTGGTGTGGTTAAATGTCTGATTCCGAATTTTTCCGCTAACTTTCTAATTGTTTTGTTAACAAATTCCGTGCCATTGTCCGTTAACAATATTCTAGGGGTTCCCCAATGTGATATTATTTTATTATAAAATTCCTTTTCTATTTCTTTTCCGTTCGCTTTCTTAATAGGAATTATCTCTACCCATTTGGAAAAATTATCTACTATTACCAGAATATATTGGTTTCTACGCTTTCTTGACAATGGTAACGGTCCCATTATATCCGCTGTCACCATTGTCCACGGTTCCTCTATTATTCGCTTACCCATAAGTCCTATTCTCGGTTTGTTTCCTGGTTTGATTCTTTGACAAATTTTGCAGTTCTTAACGTAGTTTAATACTTCGGAATAACTTCCTGGCCAGAAATAGTTTTCCGATATTCTCGCGTACGTTTTCTCGGACCCTAGGTGGCCTGCCTGCACGTTGTCATGGTTTTCTATCAAAACCTGTTTACGTAACCTTTTAGGAATCACCAGTTTCCACGGATTGGAATCTGGTAAGAGTTTCGATTTTAGTGGGTCTGGTCTATAAAAATATAATTGAGAATCTCTTATTCTCCAATTCTTATTATCTTCGGGATGTTTTAACACTTGCCTAACTTTGGTTTTATACCAATCGTCGGTTTCTTCCTTCAGGTTCTCGATTGTCTTTTCAATGCATGTCGCTAACGCACTGGCTATTGGCTTTTCTACTTCGTTTTTCCCAGTTAGTGCATCCGGCACATGATTCGAACTACCTTTCCGATAGACTACCTCGTAATCGTACTCCAACAGTTCTAGAGCCCATCTGGCTACTCGACCTGTTGGGTTCTTCATATTATGAAGCCATTTCAAGGCTTGGTGATCAGTCAATACCCTAAAATGAAAGCCTTCTAAATAAGGTCTAAATTTCCGTATCGCCCAAATTACTGCTAAGCACTCTAATTCTGTTGCCGAATACCTAGTTTCAGCCCCGTTTAAGCCCCTGCTTGCATAAGCGACTACATGATCTTTTCCGTTCCTAACCTGTGTTAAAACTGCTCCTAACCCCGTGGTACTTGCATCCGTTTCCAATTGAAATGGTACTGTAAAGTCTGGGTGTACCAAGATCGGATCTGACGTTAACGCCTTTTTAATCTTCTCTAAAGCTTTTTCCTGATCTTTTCCCCACTCCCAGGCTCTACCCTTCCTTAGTAACCTATGAAACGGTTCTACTATTTCTGCGAATCGTGGTATGAATTTACGATACCAGCTCGCCATTCCAATTAACCTTTGCAATTGTTTAATGTTTTTTGGTGCCGGGTATTCCAGAATTGGTTTTATTTTCTCTTCATCTATTTGAATACCATTTTTATTTATCTTTAAACCCAAATATTTTACCTCTGAGCAACCAAATTCGCACTTCTCTGGACTAATGGTTAAACCTGCTTTATTTACCCTATCTAATACTATCCCTAAGTATTTCAAATGCTCATCGAAGCTATCCGTCGCGATTACTATATCGTCTAAGTAGCAAAACACTTGTGGTTTTAATTCGGGTGTTATAATTTTGTCCATTAGTCTCTGGAAAGTTGCGGGAGCATTTGTCAAACCAAAAGGCATCCGCCTAAATTGATACATCCCCTTTCCAGGAACCATGAACGCGGTTAGAGGCTTGGACTCTTCCTCTAAAGGTATTTGCAAATATGCTAATTTCAAATCTACTTTTGATATATACTTCGCAGCTTTTAGTGCATCTTTTATTTCATCCATTAAGGGTATCGGGTAACCGTCTTTTTTCGTCACTGCATTGACTTTCCGAAAGTCCAGACAAAACCTATATTTTCCGTTTTGTCGTTTAATCATCACTATAGGGTTCGACCATTCCGAACATGAGGGTTCAATTATTCTTTGCTCCAGCATCTTATCGATTTCTTCGCAAATCGCTTTTTTGACTACTGGGCTAACCTGATAGAACCTTTGCCTAATCGGCTTGTGCCCTTGCACATCTATCTTATGTTTCGCTAAATGTGTTGCCCTATGTTCTTTTCCTACCTCGGGTTTAATTTTTCTTTTTAATAAATCTTCCAACTTTCGCTGTTGGTTCCTATCCAGTTCGCAAATTCCTTCTGCTATTTCCCTGTTTTTCCTATTATGCCCTTTTTTCTTTTTCTTACTTACCTTTGGGCTTTCTTGAATTAAGGCTCTATCCCTAAATTCTTTCCAACTTTTCCTATTTTGGTTTTCCGTCCAATTTCTAACTTTATTTTCCGACAATTTTACTTCCATTAACTTCGGAATTACTTTTCGCCTTACGCGCGATCTTTCTTTAACCCTATTATCCTCTTCGTGTAATTTATTTAGACATTCGAACCTATTACTAATCGGAATTTGGGGAATTTTTGGTGTGGCGTTCAGAGTTTGGGCTTTCTCTGTCGTTATTAATTTCTTGGGACCTATCGTTTTCCCCGTATTCGGTTTAGTTTTCGCTATCTCGGTTGTTTTGTCTCTTTTTAAATTCACCTTATTTCCAAATTTAATTTTCGGCTCAGGTTGCGG
>CAJFCO010018314.1:23108-58746 GCA_904066015.1 Synergus gifuensis
TATATTTTCCGTTTGGTCGTTTAATCATCACTATGGGGTTCGACCATTCCGAACATGAGGGTTCAATTATTCTTTGCTCCAGCATCTTATCGATTTCCTCGCAAATCGCTTTTTTGACTACTGGGCTAACCTGATAGAACCTTTGCCTAATCGGCTTGTGCCCTTGCACATCTATCTTATGTTTCGCTAAATGCGTTGCCCTATGTTCTTTTCCTACCTCGGGTTTAATTTTTCTTTTTAATAATTCTTCCAACTTTCGCTGTTGGTTCCTATCCAGTTCGCAAATTCCTTCTGCTATTTCAATGTTTTTCCTACTATGCCCTTTTTTCTTTTTCTTATTTACTTTTGGGCTTTTTTGAATTAAGGCTCTATTCCTAAATTCTTGCCAACTTTTCCCATTTTGGTTTTCCGTCCAATTTCTAACTTTATTTTCCGACAATTTTACTTCCATTAACTTCGGAATTACTTTTCGCCTTACGCGCGATCTTTCTTTAACCCTATTATCTTCTTCGTGTAATTTATTTAGACATTTGAACCTATTACTAATCGGAATTTGGGGAATTTTTGGTGTGGGATTCTGAGTTTGGGCTTTCTCTGTCGTTATTACTTTCTTGGGACCTATCGTTTTCCCCGTATTCGGTTTAGTTTTCGCTATCTCGGTTGTTTTGTCTCTTTTTAAATTCACCTTATTTCCAAATTTAATTTTCGGCTCAGGTTGCGGATTGAGTGACTCTCGACTTAAATTGTCGACTTTAATCGGCTTTGGGAGGGTTGTTGGCTGAGACTCTATCTTGTATTTCATTGAGGTATTATCTGGTAACCACCAGACTTCTTTGTTAAAATCGAGTGTCATTCCCAATCCCTTAATCATGTCCGTACCTAATATGCCTACTGATTTTAATTTTGGAACTATCCTAACCAAAAGTCTTTTCTTCAAACTACCTATCTCTACCGGAATTGAAATTTGTCCCGTAATTTCCTCTTCTTCCCCGTTCGCTACTATGAGGGTTCGTGAAACGGGTTCTGAAATACGAATTCCGGTTTCCTCTATTTTTTCTTTCAATTCTTTCCCTACGTATGTGTGTGTTGCACCTGTGTCTACTAATAATTTAAATAATTTTCCCTCAAATTTAATTATTATGTGAAACCTTATTTCACCCTTGCCATTATTTTCCGAATTTAATTTTTCTGGCGCTCCGGCTCCAGGTTGTTTATTACCTTTCGCCCGCCAGTCTAGTTTCCCGAATTTTTGTATCTATAACGGCAATCCCTTGCTATATGACCAGGTTTATCACACACATAGCATCTAAAGGTTTGTTTTTCCTCTCTAGGATTTCGACTTGACCACGGTTTTCTTGCGGAAGTTTCTGATATTATTGGGTCATTTTTCATTTCTAATTTGGGTGTGTCCGGTTTACTAACTGGTTCTATCGCTCTTATACCGGGTTTCTGACTATTTCCCGATTCTATTTCGCTAATCTGTACCCTTGGTTCTTGGCTTTGTATGCCTCGCCTATATGTACCTTCTTCGTTACGGTACCTTCCTCTTAGGTTCATATACCCCTGTCTATTCGCTTGACGTTGCTGCATTGCGTTTCTATTTTCCGCATAAAAATTTTGACTACCCTGTCCTCTATTCGAATATTTCTCACTTGCTTTATTTTTTAATGCTGTCACGGCTAATACCTGACCTCTATCTCTTGATTTCAATCTTTCGACTTCCCATTCTCTACCTATTTGTAGCAATTCTTCGAAAGATTGGAAATCATACCTTCTTACATATGTTTTGTAACTCAAGTGCATATTCTCATATGCTTTACGCAATTCCCACTCTAATGATTCTGTGGGGTACAGCATTCCAAACAATTTTCTTATTTCTGTTAGATATGAACCTATGTCTTGATTTTCCCTTTGGTTACAAGCTTTAATCTTTCGACGCGTTTCCTCTATAAACCTTTCGTCTATATACGTATTTTTAAAGCTTGCGAAAAAATCCTCTAAGCTATGTGACGCTCGCTTTTTCTTTGAATTATTTATTAAATAAATAAATCAAGAAGGTCTCTAAAAGTGACGCACAAAGGGCCCAAAAAGATATAAATAAATTTAAAAAAATAACAAAATAATTTTTATTTTAAATAAATGAGGTACTTGGGCGCCAGTCCTTTCTTGGGACAATTGTAAAAAATTTAACCAAAGCTTAACAACAAAAAAAATATGAATAAAGATAGATCAATCCATTCTATGACATGCAAAGAGATAAAATAACGGAATCTGAATTCCGAACGCAAAGATAAAGATAAAGATAAAGATAAAGATAAAAATAAAGATAAAGATAAAGATAAAGATAAAGATAATTATTGCATCTTTTCCGTGAATTAACCAACAAATATTCAAAGATAGATAATTGAATAGGTAAAATATATTAGCGATAATATAAGATAATAGTTTAAATCAAATAAATTGAGAAGACACTTAACTAGCTCAATAGAAATCAGTAGAGAGGGGGGTTCGGAAAATTATAAAGCTCAGACATTCATATAAATTTAACAATAATCAATTTAATTAAATTCAGAAAATTTCAATAAAAAAATTTATAATTTATGACAATGTGACATCCTAACGTCATTTAAATTCGAGATTACAAATTTAAAGCAAAATCTAACAATAGAAATCATTAACAAATTCAAATTACACCAAGTTAAAAATAAATAAATTAGAAATCTACAACAAATTCTAAATCAGACGTAATTATTTACAATTGAGTATAAATTATAAACAAATAATACATTCGCAAGACTAGATTCATAAAAATTATATAAAAATCAACTTTCATATATATATATCAATCAAGCATAAAAAGGATTAGCATATAGAATATGCATAATACATAAAATTTTTAAAACATAAAAATCTTTAAATAAACAAAATATATTTCACAATAAAAAAAAAGGTTTTGGTCCGGGTTTAATTTTAAGTTAAACAAAAAAGGGAATTTTGATCCGGGTTGAATTTAGTTAAAAAGGGGGTAATTTTGGTCTGGGTTTAATTTAATTGAAAGAATACAATTTTTGGTCCGGGTAGAATTTAATTGTAAGGGGGGTAATTTTGGTCTGGGTTTAATTTAATTGAGGGGATTCAATTTTTGATCCGGATAGAATTTAATTAAAAAGGGGGGTAATTTTGGTCTGGGTTTAATTTAATTGAGGGGATGCAATTTTTGGTCCGGGTAGAATTAAATTGTAAGGGGGGTAATTTTGGTCTGGGTTTAATTTAATTGAGGGGATGCAATTTTTGGTCCAGGTAGAATTTAATTAAAAGGGGGGTAATTTTATACATTTTAAACCATCACTAAGAAAGAACATAAATAGATTAAAATCTAAACATCAGGTTATTCGGCACTTCGGATTATTATGGGAATTTTACAGGTACATATTAAATGAAATTACCATCAAATATAAAAATAAATCTCACTAAGATCCACAAGATACAGTCCAAATGAACACAATAATACGATAAATACAACTTTAAATAAGATGATTTAGCCGAGGAGTATATAAAAAAATATAAAATATTAGAAAATATTAGAGAAAGTGCTAATATCTTGGCTAAATCATTAAAGGAAATAAATTCCTACCTCAAAGATCGATGAAAAGCAACGATGATAAATTCAGCAAATTTCACAAATTCAACACTTCAAAATAACAGTTATAATCAAAACAAAGAAACTCGGGCTACGTGTTGTCACTCAGAGTTCACAGAGGTGAGAGACTGATACAAATCCTTACGCTAGCTCGTTACGCTGGAGAAATTTTAGATTAGTGGAAAGGGTCGATGCGCGTAAGACTAATTTCCGTAATTGCTATGGTCGAGAGAAGGATAGCCGATAAGGGTCGCTTGCCGTTGGTCCGTCCGATGTCCTTTCTTCGTCTTCTTCATTGTCTCTTATCAGTCGCCTTCGACGGAGATAGACTCTAAACTCCTTTGCGTGAGATAGAGTGAGATGCGAATACCATTCATGTATTTCAGGGCCGACTATAGTTTAAAGGATCGAGTGGAACTTATAGAATCCTTACTTCAAATTGCTGATGAAGGTTGATTCTTTCGACGCTCCAGATAAATACATAGAGATAACAAATGGCATTAAAAGCCAGAAAATGTCTATCCATAGACAAATAGAGATAAGCGATAAATTTTTAGGCTAAATTACCTATTCTTAACCATAGAATTTTATGGTAAAGCAGCCGTGATCTATCCATGCCAGGAATATATGTAGAACTCGGAAGACCAATACCAATCCATCTGTCCATTATTGGCAGAATTAAAAACTCTGTCTTGGACGTTAAGAGGGATGGTGATGAAATATGAGATAATTGAGATAATACGATCCTTCAGGAAACTAATGATATTGAAGATCTGAAGATGTAGACTCTGATGAACCAAATCAATCTGTAGTGTAGCTGGCTGGGCCTTGGGTGGCTTTCTCTCGGGACCGCAAGATCAGGAAATTTAACAAAAAAATAAACAAAAACGTAAATAAATCAATCCTAAAAATTTTAAAACTATGACAGTTTTCTTTTGGATAAAAAATTATAATAAATTACATAAAATAAAAGTGATAAGATAAAAATGAAACAGTAAAATAAAATAATAAAATAAAACGAAGAGGAGTGCCGAATTATACTTTTCATGAGAGCACGATAGTTTCGAATTTCTTTAAAATTTAATATAAAAAATCATTTAATTTGTGAGTTGCAAATCTGCAACGTCACAGCTACGCCATGATTTTTTATTTACTCTGAACCAGTCTTTAGCTTCTTCTTTTAACAATGCGTCTAAATTTTCTAGAACATCGCGATTGTCTACTTGGTAACCTCGTTTAAACCGGATAATATCTTCCAAAAAATGGGCAGGACTATCTACTCTATTATTCCGAAATTTAGTCGGCCAGTCCGACATTATTTGGAATGGTGTTTTCACCATACCATGATGGCAATTTGTGGCTTGGCAAATATTTCGCCGTTGGGGTGGTTCTCTCTCTAACTCTTGATCTCTTTCATCTCGCATTGTCAAAGATCTACGCGCTGATCTTTCTCTCGCGTATGACATGCGAGATCTATTTACACTTGTCCTATTCGCGAATGGTTCCCTATCTTGCTCTTCTACCACATCACGTCTGATCTCTTCTACCTTATCATGTGTTCTTACACATTCTCTAACGCGATAATCCACTTCGTCTATCGTTGCTTTTAATTTTTTCATTTCTTCGCGAGCTGACCCGCCTGTACCTTCCACTCGACGCAAAATTTCCTGTAATCTTTCCGCCATTAATTTTAATTCCGTTTCCACGTCTAGGCTTTCCTCTTGTCTTAGTCTGTCAGAGTTTGTCTCTTGCAGTCCAAGAGTTTCCGTCAGGGTTCGAGTTTCTATTTGAGTTCTGTCTGAGTTTCTTTCTGGCGGTCTCAGAGTATTCGTATGAGTCTGAGTTACGTTATGAGTTCTCGGTATCGCTCCTAATCCTATCATTTCGTTAGAATCTGGGAGTCCCGTATAGTCCCATTCCAACGTACGTCTTTTTGTACTCGCGAACTCATCTCCTCTATTTCTAAGCGTTCCCAGTGTTAACTCTCCTTCGTTTAAGGTGAACTGATTTCCTATCCCTGAGTTTCTACTTCGCGAAACTCCTCCTTAACCTCGCGAACTAAACCCTTTACTAGCTAGAGGAATCCCTACATTTGTCGGTGTTTCTAACCTTTCCACTTCCCCTAGTAATTCTTTTAACTCCTCACCTGTCACTTAGTTCGCTTGTCTACGCTCAGTTTCCGCCATTTTGCTTTTCCCCTTACCGGACCTCAGAACCATTCCCCCTGACGCCATGCTCAACTAGAGATATCCCACTCGCTTGATAAAATTTCAATTTGATTTTATTTGCCACCCGGTAGGCAAAATTTTCTAAATTTTATTTCGAAATATTAATTTGACACTCAGGTATCCGAAATTTTGGTCTAAATCGTCGAGGGATGTTTATTTTTGGAGATACCGCTCGGACTAGGCTATGAGTCACCCGCTTTGACCTTTCAAAACGCGCCTACGGTCACCCCCTCGCTCGACCTCTCACCGATTTCAAACTGAATTTCGACGCTTTAACACTTTCTATTACCCGAAATTCTCTAACGGCACTTATTTTTACCTTTTCCGATTTTTCCTATTCGGTTTTATTTATTCTCACCCCTTTTTTGGGTTTCTTTATCACTTTGCACTTTTTCTCGCGGTTCCTATCCACTTTTCCGCTTTCGGTTTCCTAACGGTTTTACCTTTCTCTATTGTTTGCTCACTAAAATTTTTTATCCCTTTTCGGGTTTTTGTTTCACTTCCTAACCAGAGACATGCGGGAAAAACTATCTTTTACAAGGATATACCTTGCTTTTATTTTTCACTTTTATTAACTATTCCTGAAAAGCGAAAACATCTCGCGGGAAATATATCTCACAACCGTACATATAAATTTGCAATATCATAAATTATTCTTAACTTTTGTAACATCAAATATTATCTTTAATATCCTTTGTTCCTTCCTCACTGGTAATTAGGGACTGTAGGTTATTCAGTTGGGCGCCAAGTATAATCTGGAGCGATTATGACTAATTAGGGAAGGGAAATAGGGAAATTATCCAGTGGGAGGCAAAAGACAAAAGGCACAAGTAAAATAATTAACAAAATATATTTCACTTACATTCGGTAGGCAAAGCCGGCAAACAAACAATATTCCAGAAAAACGGTAACGGCCTGCAAGGCTCAAGCACAAATTAAAGAGTATTATACTAGAGAGAGAGAGTACTCGGGACTGACTGCTCGGTCAGCTGTCTCTACGATAATTGCGCGGGGTAGCCGACCGACGACTCGCAGCACCGCTGCTCGTCGGCGTGCCCCCGCCCCCTCGCCTACACGCAGGCAAACCAGGTAACAGCCATGTTACAATGAACACGGAATTAATTGAACACTACATTTATATCTTCGAAGCGCCAAAGACGATATTGAGCGACCAAAGTCAAGATGTTTTAGCAGAATAGAGAAGTCAAATTAGAAGTCAAAGTTAGATTCTTCAGATAAAATAAAATTGAATAAATTTCGATCTGTGGAAAGCCATACTGCCTCTTCCATTTCTACATGTTTATTGTTTAAGGAGAATCATACGCTTTTTAAGTGTAAAGAATTGAAGCTTGGCTTATGGATAAGAGAAGAGAATTTGTCTGTTCAAAACCATGCTTGCGTTAATTGTTTGTTTCCCGGTCTTAGGTCTCATTAATGTGCTAATAAATATGAGCCGTTCGCTCAAAGAACCACCTAAGTCGACTTAGGTCGTTTTTCGGATTCTCTCGTTAGTACGTCGCTACTAACACATGGGTCATTAAGTCCCGGGACTAACCAGTAAAAATACAATTTTTTTCCAAAATTCGACTTTACTCATCAACATAGTCACCTTCCATAGCGATACAATCATTCCAACGTCTTTCTAAATTTTCAATGCCTTTCTTATAGAATGATTTGTCTTTGGCCTCAAAATAGGCTTCAGTTGCGGCTATAACTTCATAATTGGAGCCAAATCTCTTTTCCTGGAGCATCTTTTTGAGGTCTGCGAACAGCCAGAAGTCAGATGGAGCCAGATCTGGTGAACATGGGGGGTGTGGAAGCAATTCGAATCGTAATTCGTTTAATTTCACCATCGTTTTCATCGATTTGTGGATCGGTGCATTGTCTTGATGAAACAGCGGTTTTTTCTTCACCATGTGAGGCCTTTTCTGCTTTATTGCGTCATCCAAGCGATCTAATAACGCAATGTAGTAGTCGCTGTTGATCGTCTGGCCCTTCGGAAGATAGTCGATGAGCAAAATTCCGTTCATATCCCAAGATACAGACGCCATGACCTTTCCTGCTGATTGCTGTGTCTTCGGACGCTTTGGCCGGCTTTCGCCCTCTCCTCTCCACTCGGCTGACGCTCTTTTCGACTCTGGCGTATAGTGATGAATCCACGTTTCATCCATTGTTATGTACCGACGCAAAAAGTCCTTTTTATTATGCTTAAACAGCCTCAAACAGCACTCCGAATCATCGATTCGTTGTTGTTTTTGCTCCAAGGTGAGCAAACGCGGCACCCACTTGGAAAAAAGGTTTTTCATACACAAATTTTCATTTATGATTTTGAACACGGTGCCTTTTGACATCTTTAGGATGTCAGCTATCTCTTGCAACTTGACTTTTCGATTCGAAATGACAATTTTAAAAACTTTTTGGATGTTTTCGGGCGTAGCCACCTCAATTGGACGACCTGGCCTCTCCGCGTCTTCGGTGGTTGTTCGACCGCGTTTAAAATCCGCATACCATCGGCAAATGGTCGTTTTCGACGGGGAATTTTCCTGGTAACACTTTTCAAGCCATTGCTGAGCTTGAACGGTATTTTCATGAAATTTTCACAGATATCTTCTAAAGGTTGATACTACTGACAAAAAAATCGACATGGCATTCGTGGTACAACTTGTGTGTTAGTCGCGGGACTTAATGACCCATGTGTTACCCCAATAAATATACCTGTCGAAGTTTGTAGTATTCTGTGCTTGATGGTGAGTCCACAATAGAGACTAAGCTCGTGAACATTCGACGCAACGTTAATACTTACGTTCTTTTTTACGCCACAAGCAGACGCGTTGAACACTGCTACCAACTATCGCAGAGTTGTTGACGTACTCTGTAGAGTACGTGAACACTCTGTCAAAATAGTTGGTAGCAGTGTTGTACACGTCTGCTTGTGACGTAAAAACGAACGTAAGTATTAATGTTGCGTCGAACGTTCACGAGCTTAGTCTCTACAGTGGACTCACCATGAAACTGCGCACCTAGCCGTTTATCGTCTACAAACTCGCACGCTCGCGCGGAGACTCGCGCCTCGAGTCACAACTCCCGCGGTTCAGGCACTAATGGTGATAGTGAATAAACGTAATTTTTTCATGACAAATTACACTGGACAACAAAATATGACCTATGTCGGGTTGGGACGAGATATATCATTTCTATGGTAGTTTCCTGTGCTGAATCAAAATTTGACCTCAATTTTTTTCGTTGATCTCAAATTTTTGAGTTTTTTGAGTTAAAAATTTTTTCGAAAAATCACAAATCGTGTGATAAAAGGGTAAAAAAATTTTTTCGCGAAAAGCGATACATGTTTTCGATGCGTTTTTTAACGCAGAATCCATTGGTGTTTTTTTTTTCGATATCTCATATAGTTTTTTAGATATTTTTAAAAAACCAAAAAAACACGAAAAAAAATGAATTTACAAAAATCGTTATATTTAAGTGAATAAATTTTATTTTTTAGTCTCTCAGGCCTCATTCTCTTCGTTTTTGATGCAGAAAATATTTTTAAAAAGTTTACAGTTCCAGCTGTAACGGTTCGGAAGTTACATGACAGAGAACTTGTCTCTTTCTATAGAGTTCCCAATTTGACGGTTTACAAGTACTCGAGACGAATCATTGTACTTTTTCTAATATCTCATTGCAGTAATGTCTTTAATATTTGCAATAAGAATAATAATAATAATTAAAAAATTCTTTAAATACATTTATAAGCTGCTACTTATACTCCCTAGAAACTTTTCCTTTTGCATGCTCGACGGTGATGAGCATTTGGTTCATCAGTCATGAGCCTCCAGGAGTAGTCTGCTAAAGCGTTCACACACCAGTTACCTTGGTATCTCTTTTCGATTTCAGCGATTTCTTGATGAAACCGTTCCACGTGTTCATCACTGACTGCCCCTAAATTTTCTGGAAAGAAGTCCAAGTGCGAGTGAAGAATGTGAATCTTTAGTGACATGTTCACTTTCATTTCCTTGAAGTGCTGCAGCATAGTGTTTATCAGGTGTTTGTAGTTTCTGGATTTTGTGTTCCCCAAGAAATTTTGTGTGACTGCTTTTACTGACAACCAAGTTTTCCTCTCAAGGTCCGTCAAGATTGTTTCAAAATCACAATCCAACATTAGTTGTCGGATTTGGGGTCCTTGAAAAACTCCTTCCTTGATTTTAGCTTCACTAAGTTTAGGGAATTTTCTTTTCAAGAAACGATGACCTTCTCCATTTTTATCCATTGCTTTGATAAAGTTTTTTACGATGCCGAGCTTTACATGGAATGGTGGTAATAATATTTTTTGAGGATCAACCAATGGTTTTTGAGCAACGTTCATTTTTCCTGGTTCTAACGTCTTTCGGGCTGGCCAAACTTTAACATCATAATGTTGATCTCGTGCTCTGCTGTCCCAAGTGCATAGAAAGCAATAAAATTTTGTGTAGCCAGATTGCAATCCGAGGGGAATATCTATTACTTTGAAATCGCCACAGATAGACCACTCATATGATTTATAATTAATTTTTTCAAGTAACAATTGCATAACAGAATAGTACTCTTTCATATTGGTGGCATGAGCAATGGGTATTGATGGATATTCATTTCCATTATGCAAGAGAACAACTTTCAAACTGTGTTTATTTGCATCAATGAATAAACGCCAATTCTCTGGCTGGTGTTCATGACCAAGGCTCTTAATAAGACCATCTACATCGGTACAATAGATGAGAGTATCTTGACTGGAAAAAATAGATTTTTTTCTTTGAGCCTAGAGCCTAAGATTTCAGCCTGATTTTTCGATAAATTTAGATCCCTTATCAAATCATTCAATTCTTTCTGGTCAAATAATTCTGGTAAGTTTCTGGTCGATTTACATTTTACGATTTGATTTTCATCAGCAGTGATTTCTTCTTCTTTTTGGTTTGCAGAATTATCTGGTAAAGAATTGTCACGGTCACAAGCAGCTTTTGTCACGGAAGGAGCATTAGGGTAAATAATGCTGTTCTTGCTACGTGATGAGTAGCCTTTGACTTCTGTTAAAAAAAAATAACAATCATCGATATGGTTCTCAGGTTCTCTCCAAAAAGTAGGAACAGTAAATTTAAAAAGATTATCAAAGTCTCCTCGTTGTACCGACCATCATTTATTCGCACAAGTTTTACAGCAGCTGTTGGGTATCCAACTTTCTTCTCCATTATCGGGTTTAGTCTGAAAATATATTTCGTAGCCTTCTCGCATGGTGGGAGAAATTTTTTGTCTCATTTTTAGTGGGATGAAAATACCGCAAACGTAGCAAAAGCTATCGGGATGATTTTTGCAGCTGTTCTGCATTTTGCAATCGTTGCAAACTGAGGCTTGAATTAAAGCTTAGCGCAAATATATTTTATTTAAGTAGAAATAATTCTAGTTCTATAACGGGTACAAGGTAGCATATGTTGTGACTCCACAGAGGTCTAGATTCGAATGAAGACCAGATAGCGCGGAGAACACATAGGGCGATATGAACAAGAGTAGTGTGATAATGGAGGGGAGTGAAGTGGAGGGGATACGCGCATGCGCCATGAACACTTTTCTTCCACACAAAGTTCTGTAAATATGATAAATATTGCAAATATTAAAGACATTACTGCAATGAGATATTAGAAAAAGTACAATGATTCGTCTCGAGTACTTGTAAACTGTCAAATTGGGAACTCTATAGAGAGAGACAAGTTCTCTGTCATGTAACTTCTGAACCGTTACAGCTGGAACTGTAAACTTTTCAAAAATTTTTTCTGCATCAAAAAACGAAGAGAATGAGACCTGAGAGACTAAAAAATAAAATTTATTCACTTAAATATAAGGATTTTTGTAAATTCATTTGTTTAGTGTTTTTTTTTGTTTTATAAAAATATCTCAAAAACTATATGAGATATCGAAAAAACAAAAACACCAATGGATTCTGCGTTAAAAAACTCATCGAAAACATGTATCGCTTTTCGTGAAAAAAATTTTTTCAACCTTTTATCACACGATTTGTTATTTTTCGAAAAAATTTTTAACTCAGAAAAACTCAAAAATTTGAGATCAATGAAAAGAACGGAGGTCAGATTTGGATTCAGCACAGAAAACTACCATGGAAATGGTATATCTCGTCCCAACCCGACATAGGTCATATTTTGTTGTCCAGTGTTATTTGGTATTATTATTCTACAATTATAAAAAGTAATAAAAATATTATATTTTATCGCATTGTTATATTGCTACTGTAATTTCTAAGTGACGAATAAATTTCTACGATGTACTTCATTTTATTTTGTTTACAGCTACATGCGACTACTCAAAAATAAATTTAGTGCTTTTTTATTAAACAAATTAAACAATGATGATGTTGTAACGGCCAGTCTTGTCGCCCGTCACATGTTTCCATCCTTCAGTTTCTATCGCCGTCGACTTACGTCACCGAGCGGGCGGGGCGAGATTTCCATCAGCCGGCTTCCCCTACCATTCGCCGGCTACTTATTACGTAACTGCAAGTGCTTATAAGCGACGCACCAAGCAATATTCGGCAGTTCGCTGAGGAGCAGCAAGTATGCACTCAGCGAAACTCATCTGGTCTCTCTGCTAGCGGGTTACCACCATAGCACAGCGACCGGGACGAAACCTGGACGTCTTCTTCAGGAAGATCCACTAGGTGTGCGACTGGCAGGCACCCCTACAGCCGTACACTTAGACAAAGGATTCATCGGCTCGCACCGACATATCCTGAGTCAACCTGGGGATGATCTCCAGGACCTGGGGAATTAAGATTTCCATCCAAAAAATAAAACCATCTAATACCTGACGAGCGGGCACCCCCATGGCCAGTTATCAGACGAAGAGGGTACGCCAGCCCGAAAACTGGCCTATCCCTGGTTCGTTCCTGTCTCCCGTTAGAGCACCATCCTAAGAATACCCACCCTGGGGTATTCCCGTCTAAACCGTACCTGGGACAATACCGCGAGGGAATAAAATAAGTAAACAATAGATCTCCCTCGTCTTTCTCTCTCACCGCACCGTACCGCATACCGTTTATTAGAGAGAGAAGGACTCAGGAGATATGTGTAGTAACCGTCTCGACCGCCGGTGATACGTGACTTACGTCATGTCGTCACTAAATGTCTCACTCGCTCCGATTGCAGGTACCCACCTAGATTACACACGCTCTCTCACGTACACACCGCATGCAAACAAATATCGTAATTTGATTTAATTAAATTTAAAGAAATATAAATTCATATTTTATAAAACTCTCATACCGTACATTCAGACTCATTTAAAATTTGGTTATTTCTCATACACTCATTTAGTTTCTAACTTAGAAATGTATATTATAGGAAAATATAACACCTTTATTATTTTGTTAATATAAACCGTTAGTTAATTTATTTTCTTGCCCTTAAAACTGATCCTGGCTCGACTGAAGCGTCCTGTAGGGTAGAAATATAAAACACATGACGCCCAGATAGAGGGACGTCAAAAACGTATCGTTACATGGGGCCCGAACAGGGACGCCAACAAAAACGAAACGTTACAATTTTATACATGATTTACGTCAAAAGTTTTTATAAATAAATTTTTTAAATGTTTTTCTGGTTAAAAATAAAACATTTTTGGATAGTTCGCAGAAAAAACGACCTAAGTCATTTTGTATAAACCATCGCTTTGAATATTGTTAAAATATACTTTTTGAAGATTTTATTGTCTTAAACTTTTATTTAATAGTGCGTGTTTGAAAAAAATCCAAATTAGTAAATCAATTCATATTTCGTGATTAACAATGTAAGTCCAAACTTTTAAATCGCTTTTTCTCGAAAGGACCAATTTTAAGTTAGATGGTTCTTTGAGCGAACGGCTCATATACTTGTGCAAAATATCACCGTAAGCAAAATACTCTTCTAGACTTAAACAATATGAACTGATGAACTGGTTCGGTTGCTCTCACACAGAATGATAATTTAGCAGATATAGTATAGTGAAATTGTATAGTAAAATTGGTTTTGAAGATTTTATGTCATGTGGTATATTTATAGTTATTGGTAATCACGAGATAAAAACTCAGTAAGCGTGAGGAACATAGGAGCTTCAATGTGGTAAATGTGAATGAATAAATGAAGAAATGAATGAATGAATACGATGATTGTTCTCATTAATTAATTGTTATTTTTAGTTTCTTATTTTCCTCTTGTTTAAGAGCTAAACAAACTTTTAATTCTTATAAAAACTGTTATGTTTTATTTTCGTTTTATAACTTGTTTAACGAGAGCTTTATTCTCTCCCTACTTTAAAATCCTATAAAGCGATTTCACTTTACCCGTCCCCTGTTCCTTTGTTCTGTTTTTCGCCTTTCCACGCTTCTGATCGTAAAATTCAGTGTTCTTGAAGACTGACTTAGTTTGAAAACGAAAGTGTATTTGTTTCTTATGACAGAGGCAAATAGCTACTATGCAGCATTATACAGAAACAATACATTGGAAAAAGTAAGAGGAAAGCAAAAATAAGAGAGATTTGTGCCTTCTATATTCTTCATTTGTAAATTTTATGCTTCACTCGATTTTCTTTTTATAGCGCCTGACATCCGAATTACGGACGACTCCAATCATGAGCTACGAGATCGTTATTATAAAACCGGAAGTGGTATAGAGCTTGTCTGCATCGCTCATTCTGCGCGATCTGGTTCTAGAGTCCCACATCCGGCGTGGAAGAAAAATGGCAACGTGTTGCCAGATCATGTTGAGATACGTCACAATAATAGGTAAGCGTTTTTTTTAGTTTGCTTTTTTGCTAAGGACAGTACACGTTTATGACCTGCTATCTATATATTTGAAGGTACCCAATGAAAATTATCATTTCTATTTAATGTGATACCGAAGAACATTTAGTACAGGGTGACATTAAAAGAGTAGCCAAAACTAAATAAGCGACAATACTTTCGCAATAATGAGTAATTTGTCGGTACAAAGAAATGTCTAATCGAGTAATCTAGGGCTTCTATTCCCGCAAAAAAAACTATACAAATACTTACACAGCATTTCGTCCCAACATAAGTATGGAACAAAAAAAGTGTCTAGAAAAAATATCCTATAAAGATAAAAATTCCAAACACTTTTAGAGCAGTGATGTCCAACGCGCGAGTAAATATTAGGTGTACAATTTTGCTTCCGCCGTTTTTCGATAGATGGCTGCAGCGGTAAGTGTCGGTTGAAATAGGCAGGTCAAAAATTTCATACAGTAAGCTTGGACATCTGTCAACATAACGATAGTACCACATTAGTGAATTTGTGTTTGCATCAGAAGTGTATTCTCGATCGAAGATGTCAGTTTTCGAGCCAAATTCTCGTTATTTGCAGGAAGTGTTGATTTTCTGCTTTCATTTGAAGAAAACTGCGGCTGAGGCTTATTGAATGCTCTCAAGTGCTTACGGTGACGCTGCTCTTATTGAAAGAACGTGTCGTGAGTGGTTTCAACGCTTTAAAAGCGGTGATTTTGATGTCGAGGACCGGCATGGTGGCGGAAGATAAAAAATTTTCGAAGATTCCGAACTGGAGGCATAACTTGCTGAATACTCGTGCCAAACGCAAGAAGAATTAGCAGAATCATTGGGAGTCACTCAACAAGCAATTTCGAAACGCCTCAAAGCCATGGGAATGATTCAGAAGCAAGGAAATTGGGTTCCTTATGAATTGAAGCCAAGAGACGTTGAACGCCGTTTCTTTGCTTGTGAACAGCTGCTTCAAAGACAGAATCGGAAGGGTTTTTTACATCGCATTTTAACCGGCGACGAAAAATGGGTCCACTACGATAATCCCAAACGCAGAAAATCATGGGGAATGCCCGGACATGCCTCCACATCTACGCCCAGACCGAATATTCACGGTGCCAAGGTTATGCTCTGCATTTGGTGGGACCAGCACGGTGTGGTGTATTATGAGCTGTTGAAACCGAGTGAAACTATCACAGGGGATCGGTATCGAACGCAAATGATGCGTTTGAGTCGAGCATTGAAGGAAAAACGGCCACAGTATCAAGAGAGACACGATAAAGTTATCCTGCAACATGACAATCCTCGGCCACATGTCGCAAAAACGGTCAAGACATACTTGGAAACCCAAAATGGGAAGTCTTACCCCACCCGCCGTATTCTCCAGACATTGCTCCTTCCGACTACCATTTGTTCCGATCGATGGCAATGGCTTAGCTGAGCAGCATTTCCACTCTTATGAAGAAGTTAAAGAATGGGTCGATTCGTGGATCGTCTCAAAAGACGCAAAGTGTTTTCGAGATGGTATCCGACAATTGCCCGAAAGATGGCAAAAAGTAGTGGCTAGTGACGGACAGTACTTTGAGTCATAAACAGGTAATCACTTTTTCAGAATAAAGCCTCAAATTTTCGAAAAAATTGGCGGAAGCAAAGTTGTGCACTTAATAAATAAAACCTGTCAACTTGTCAACTCCCTCTCTTACTATATACATTTGATTGGATCATGCGGGGAGCGTGGATCAAGTGGCCCCGAAGGACGCTTGAGCCACGCGGTTTTAGCCAGTGGCGTAACAAAAAGAGGAGAGTTCTCAGTGAAGCGCTTGTAGAAGAGAAAAAACAGAAAGAAAGGAGTAGCTTCAAAATTTCGCGCTGGACATCCCTGTTTTAGAGCAATCTGTTGCATGCACGTTTGTCTTAAAATTTTTAAGCTAAAAGTTTTTTTTAATTTTTTTTGTTCAGAATATTAGTAAATTTTATGAATGCAAGATGACACGCCTCCCTTCTTACAAGATCTTAATCCCTATGACTATTTTTTATGTGATTTTATCAAAGATCAGTGCTACACTTGAAATCCAAGAATAGTCGCAGAAATGAAAAAATCAATCGGGAATGTTGTTAGTAGCATTTCTATGGATATTCTGGAACGTTTGGTAGACGGTTTTCGAAAGCTTCTTGAGTTTTATGGGAATTCTAATGGTAGTCATTTCGAGAATATTTATCATTAACTGTAGCCATTAATGTTGGCAATTTTCTATTTGCTTGTATACATTACTCCGAAAATTTTAGTAATTAGTGTAGGTTTAGCTCAACTCTCGATGGAAGGTTGATGCGGAATGAGGATAGCCAATAAAATTTTAAACTAATAGAAATAAATGTGTTTTAAGTTGAAATGCGGTGGAACCACAATGGTACTAGGAGCAATAATAATTTCTAATTTATTTTCTATAATATGCTCAGGTTTATGAGTGTGAATACTTACAGGCTTTAAATTATTTGGCATCGATGAATCTAAGCGATAAATTCATCCTTGCAAGTCCTCCAGGGAAAGGAGACAGGAGATGATTCACGTCGGGACGATAAGGGTGGCCGACTATCACAGATTGAGCCTTCGTAAAATACTAACGAGGAGTTCGAAAACTGGGCCATTTATAGTATAAAATCGAGTGTTCTGTTTTCGTCTTACATATTGCTTTTTTGTTGGAATCCTTGTCAATTACTTGCATGTCGCGTAGTTTTGAGACACCCCTGTGCTGTCGCTTTCTACAAGGTTGTAAGACCCTAGTTAAAGTTGTATAATTCCTAGGGGCTATGACATTGATAATTAAAGATAATAAAATTAATTTAATGTATGCGATAAACATCAGAAAAATATCGAAAAAATAGAGAGATGGCCTGCTGCGGGCGAAGGTTGCGCACTTCAATAGCGTTGACCTATTTTTAGTTCGTGCTCTCTCAAGTCATCCCTATGTCCATGCCCTTTTGCAATTTCTTTATTTCTTTTGATTAGAATAATTTTATAGTATTACAAAATGTTACGTTTTATAAAATTATAATATTTAACTAATACGGTAAAATGCTAATATATATCATATTATCTCAAATATTGAATATTACACATTTTACTATAATAAATAATTGATAATTATTTATTTTAGTCACAAGTTATTCGTTAAAGTTTAATTCCAAGTTTTTTTTTTAATTCGTTGTCTATTATTCCATTTAGATTCTCAGTGGGCAAAAAAATTAAGGATATCCTAGAGATGGTTTCGGGACAACCCTAAGACATCTTTTGGAATATGTCTTTTGGACATCATAAGAATAACTTGAGACGTATAATATCAGTAAGAAAAATATTCTGATAACGTTATATATCTTTAAGACATCTTTAGAACATCTTTAGGACATGAGACGTCTTATCGACGTAGATTGGACTGATATTGGAGGTCCTAGGAACGTCCCAAGAACGTCTTCTCCTTTATTTTAGAATATTAATAACTGCTTCCAACTTATAGACTTTTAGACCAACGAATATTCATTAACTGCCGCAGAATTATGTAATATCTCAGAGATATGCAAATTTCCGTTCCGTGGGATATCTCTAATGGCACATACTCAGGATATTCCAAAATTCTTTAAATCCCCAATGGGACATTCTCAGGATATCCCGGTATCTTCTAAACAATATCGAGAATCTTACACTGAGAGAAATTACATTTACTCTGTACATGGAAAAAATCACGTATTAGATATTTGAAGGAATTCGGGTGCTAAATATCGGGCCTCAAGTGCTCAGAACGTGAGCCGCGAAGAGCGCGTGTAAACAAAACAAGGCCTCATGTGCTGAATTCACGAAACTCACGTACTCAGCACGTGAAGTTCCGAGTGTTCGAAGCATGGATTTTCTCAAGTGCTCAGAATTGATGATTTTTTTCCATGTAGAAACTTACAAATTCAACAAAAATAAATCTTGAAAACCCGATATTTGTACAGTACTCTGTATACTTTCAGGAGAAATTTTGTTGATTGTCGATAAGGGTCAGTTTTAGCCTGAATTTTGGTACATAATAATCTTTATTGATAACCGACAAATTTTGTCCTTTTCTTGTGGATGGATACATATAAAACCTAAAATAAAGTTTAAAATATAGCGAAACAAAAACATAATTTTAATTCTGATTTATTTTTACAGGTCTGACAACGAATTAATGACAAGATTGCGCATAGCAATTGCGCAAAAGATTGATAGTGGAAAGTACTCCTGTTCCATCGGCCAATTTAGCTCAACAATAGTCAACATTCATGTTCTCAATGGTAAATATTTGAACTGTAGATATCGAACGGAAGGAATACGAAGAAATTGATGAGTCAAGTTCCGTCTATGTTTAATTATCGGCTTTCCAATTAAAGATTTCGATTTGTTAAATTGTAAAGTTTAATTGATTCAAATATTTGAAGAAAAATTTCATCTTTGTCTTCTTTTTTTAGGAGAAAATCAAGCAGCCGTTCACCACGATCAATGGAACGCAGCAACAAAGATCGTCCAGAATTTTAGGGGCATATTTTTTTCATCAATAATTGCCTCATTATTTCTCCAATCAGCTAGCTCTTTATATAAATTTTAAGTTTTGATCGAGCCCAGTGGACAAAAAATGTGTTTTGTAGTGTCTTTTGGACGTTCTAGAAATGTACTGAAGACATCTATTGTAAGTACGAAAGATGTTTTGGGGATCGTCCTACTTTTTAAAGATGTCTTGAGAACATCTTTGGGACATTTGACGTCTTAGAGATATCGATTGAACTGACAATTGATGTATTAGACACGTCCCAAGGTTGTTCCTGAGATATTCAGTTTTGTGCCCACTGGGAAGTTTAGAGTCAACATTTGTACAGAGTCGCTAGCAATGTACTGTGAAAGCATTGAAAGAATTTCTATCGAAAATTGATGTGTACATGAATTACATATAAATATTAATAATTATATACAATATATATATATGTATATATATTGATATTCTTTAGTTAAGCCTATAAAGAGACATTAAACAAAATCTTAGGATCGATTCACAATAGCGCGATTATTCATCATTTCATCTCGAAAGCATTATTTTTGTATCAATATCCTGAGTCGAATAGATTTACTTGAAAAATACGGAGTTGTAAGGACAAAAAGGACCACTTTCACGAAAGTGAAGTTATTAATGCATTTGGTGCAATTTTTAATATAAAAAAATTAAATCTAAAATTATTCATTACTAAAATTAATTCAAATATTGTAATAGAAAGATTCAATAGAACGAAAAATTTATATTTTTTGTATGGTGTTTGAGGAGAAATAATTTAAATATTTCCTTAACGTGGCCCATTCGAACCAAATCGCGAAAAGCTGGCCAAAATTATAAAATGTTCATTTAATGGGCGAAATTCTGTTACTATTGGGTTTTTGGGGTCAATGATTTACGAATGCACTGTCAGTCGACTTTTAAAAGCAAAATGACCAATCCAATATGGCGGATGAGTATGCCAAATAAATGTTTGATTGTTCTTTAAAATGATATCCCTGCTGGAAGTAAACTGATTGAAACTTTATCCTCTTTAATCAGTCATATTTCCTTTGGCTATCCGTCTATCTGTTTGAATCATAATTTTATCCGGTGTCACTATCCGTTTTTTATCCTTTTGTATCCCTTTTCATGCTTATCCGTTTCAATCCTTCATTTTTTATCCGCGAACCATGTACTTAAATTTGATCTTGTCACCTATCACGGATTAAAAATTTATCCGTTTGAATCATTACTTATCCTCTTTAATCCTTTCTTCGTAAAATATATTGCCTATCCGTTTCAATCCATAAAATTTTCTATTCGCCAACCCATCCTTTTCTATCCGCTAGCTACTTTGCTATTTCTTGTTAACTATAACGGATAAAATACTTATCCGTTTGAATCATAACTTATCCTCTTCAATTCTTTCTAAAAAAATGTATTCTCTATCCGTTCTAATCAATGATTCTCTATCCTCAGTCTGCTTTGACACTCCTTGTTAACTATAACGAACAGAATACTTATCCCCACCAGTTATTAGGTACTAATCCTCTTTAATCCATTTTTCACAAAATATATTTCCAATCCGTTTCAATCCATAATTTTGTATCCGTCATTCTATCCTTTTCTAATAGTTAGCTACTTTGCTATTTTTTGTTAAATATCACGGATAGAATAGTTATCCATGCCGATCATTACTTCTTCTCTTTAATCTGCTCTTCACAAAATATAGTTCCAATCAATCAATTCAATTGTATTAATTGGTCCTAACTACTTGCTATGCAATGAAAATCTTTTAATAGTCCATGGTGTATTTAAATTCTACATACCTTTCTGTGCCTCAGCCATGTTGCAGAATAAACAACCACTTTTTTTCACTGCCTGATTCACATTCGTAGTAGCGCGTTTTTTCAGCACCTTTTCCGCGCACGAAACGTCACACTCGACTACTAGATTTGAAGTGATAGATTACGCAAGTTATTCATACTTTTTTCTTAATTCCGGGAATTAACTAGGCAAATACATTTAAAGATTCGAATAGAAAAGCAAATATTTTTTGAGGGGTTTTGGTCAGCTTTTTCGAATTTGTTCCCACCTTGCGATGTGGGAACAAATAGCATCCAGGGAGTCCAAAGTATTCAATCTTTCCAGTTTTAATTACGAAAAGTACTTGATTATTGTGTGTCCATTTTTTGATATTGGAAATATACGTAAAAGAAACACCAGTAGATCAGAACTGCAACAGACATAAAATGAAGACTATTTGTTTAAAAATATAAAAAGTTGATTTTCATTTAAAAAAAATTTAATCTGAATCAGTAAAACTTTTCCAGGGAATTACTTTACGTTTTCTGGACGTTTGTTGTGTCTCCCTATGGAAACTGTGCACCTTTCCTTTATATTTTCGTCAAATTCCAACAATAGAGTATCTTTTTATGTATTTTCGAAGGTATTAAAATATGCGTGGAAAACATAAAAGCAAGTGTCTAACACTTGTATACAAGTAAATAAAATTTATATAAAAATTTTAAAAAAATGTTCGCTTACAAGAAAAAGTTGTCAAAGTAACTTTGTAGTTTAAAAAATTTTGTCTTTCCACATCAGCGTACATTTAAATTGCACAATCTACATGATAAGCACCACATTCTATGTCTGTGAAGTAAGCTCAAAGTCTATAAGAGGGCGGAAATTGCCAAAACGCCCTTATACAATATACTATTTTGTCCCACCACTTCTGAAAGTTGGCTTTTTCATGTGTATAGAGCATGCGTAAAATTTACGATTTCACTTACTGTCAGTAGATTTGTAGTACTGCCACGAATTCAAAATAACAACCACAAACGTTCATTCCATACATAACTTCAAACATAGTTATTAGAACTAAAGATCAGTTAATAAACTAAAAAAATTAAAAGGTGAACTTTTATAGAGGTAGGGTGAAAAGTAAAGTGTAAACCATGGGTGTGAAGGCGATTTTGACTGGTGTGACGGTGGCATATTCACGATCCTCAAAATCGCCTTCTTTCTTCTCGCCCTTGATATACAATGTAATATGTGACGCAACCTTGAGATTCTCAAGTTAGAGTTGAGACACAGATTTCTTATTGCGCATCACGAGTAGTTCGGGTACAGGATTATTGACTAATGCGCCAGAAATTCGAATAAGTGATTACTTTTTTTCTATTTTTACATTCTTTTCACAGAAGGTAATAGATTTGTGTAAAATTTGATCCCCCCAGTTTTTATCAAATCTCCACGGTTTGGGATCCCCTGAATCCGAAAAACATGTTTTTTTTTTACATTCTCATCAGAGAAGGTATTAGATTTGTGTATTACGAATCTATCTGTGTCTGTGTGTCTGTCCGTGTGTCTGCCTGTAGATTTTTAGTTTGTGAGCATGATAACTTTCGAAAGAATTGACCGATTTGATTAGCCTTTAGTATACTCTTTTAGTGTCCTAAAATGAAGGTCAAGTTCTTTGGCCAGCCATTTTGGATAAAAATTCAAAAAGTTGGAGCATTTTGAAAGCTTTTGAAACCACTTTTTGTTAATTTACAAATTCTATACACGGATGTTTGTAGTACACAAAAAGTCGAACAATTTTTCCTAATGACTATTTTGGATAAAAGAAAACTGAAAGACATAACATTTTGAAAATGTATCAAAAGTAACTTACATAACATTTTGAAAAATTATCAAAAGTAACTTACTTATTTGTTCACAGTAACTATACCTTCTTTTTTGTTTAAATTCTGCGTTTAATTTTTTGTAATACGGAAATGTGTTGAAATTTTCAAAAACTGATGTCAATCATTACATATTTTACCTAAATATCTATTACTATTGTCATTCACAGTATTTTTTTTATGTTTATATTTTATTTTATCGTTTTTCGTACTTTTTTCTTAAGAATTGTTAACTTATTGTAAAATTTATTTGAAAATGCCGCGGTTTTCACTTACACATATTACACAGGGCCACAAAAAAAAGTGGTCTGAACTTTACATCTGACTATGCTACCCTTATAGATTTTGACCTGCTGAATCCGAATCCGGCCTCAGAATTTTCCCTATACCCTACAATTTTCCCCTAGCCTAGGGTAAATGTGTGAATTTTAGAAGTTTCAGGTTCTGTTGCAGTTATATTTATCCTCGTAAAATTTAATGGAACAACGTCGTTCCTACATATTTCGGGTCGCTTTTTGTTCAAATTTGACTTTATAATTTTTATTAATTACCTGAGAATTTCCCTAGAATAGGGAAAAATGTGCATAAATGTGCAAAACTTGAGGCTTAACGGAGATTTTGTTTATGCACAGAAGAGCTGATGTCTTTCCGTACTTTTTATATCTGACAAGAAGTTTTTTGCAGTACCTCGGGTTTTCCCTAGCCTAGGGGATTTTTTATATTAGATTTCACAGGTCCACAAAAAAAAAGTAGTCTGAACTTTACATGTGACAAAGCTACCCTTATGGATTTTGAACTGTTGAATCCGAATCCGGCCTTAGAATTTTCCCTAGACCCTACTATTTTCCCTAGGCTAGGGAAAACCCGAAGTACTGCAAAAAACTTCTTGTCAGATATAAAATATGCAGTTAAAAATACGGAAAAACATCAGCTTTTCCGTGCTCAAACAAAAGCTCCGTTAAGCCTCAAGTTTTGCACATATATGCACTTTTTCCCTTAGACTAGGGAAATTCTCACGTACTTCAAAAAAATTCTAAAGTCAAATTTGAACTCAAAGCGACCAGAAATATGTAGGAACGATGTTGTCCCATTAACTTTTTCGAGGATAAATATAACTGCAACGGAGCCTGAAACTTCCAAAATTTACATTTACCCTAGGCTAGGGGAAAATAGTTGGGTCTAGGGAAAATTCTAAGACCGGATTCGGATTCAGCAGCTCAAAATCCATGAGATACTGCAAAAATCTCCGTTAAGCCTCAAGTTTTGCACATTTATGCACATTTTTCCTTACGCTAGGGAAATTCTCAGGTAATTAACAAAAATTCTAAAGTCAAAGTACTAAAAGCGACCCGAAATATGTAGGAACGATGTTGTTCCATTAACTTTTACGAGGATAAATATAACTACAACGGAACCTGAAGCTTATAAAATTCACATATTTATCCTAGGATAGGGGAAAATTGTAGGGTATAGGGAAAATTCTGAGGCCGGATTCGGATTCAGCAGGTCAAATTCTATAAGGGTAGCATAGTCAGATGTAAAGTTCAGACCACTTTTTTTTTGTGGCCCTGTGTTATGATTCCGATTTACTCATAACCAATCAAAAGCGGGGTAATCTGTGTCTCAACTCTCTCTTGAGGATCTTTATCGCAGCCTAGTTGGCCCACCCTATGAACATCCCAAGGACATCCCAGGGAGGTCCCTAGGACATCCAATGAAAGTCCAATCGACGATGTCCTAGAGATGTTCTAAAGACGTCTTAAAGACGGGATATTTTTTGTACTGATATTAGACGTCGTAAGAGAACACGGAAAAAATTATTGTGGCAAATTTTACCAGATTATTTTGGCAATACAGTATATCTGACCATTATGGGATATATTGCCTAGATAGTTTAGCAACTTTTATATAGATTACTGTGTCATTTTGCGCAAGAAAATGTCGGAATATTTGCATTGTAGGCAAGGGCGTATTCAGAAACTGATTTTTTTTGGGGGGGGGGGGCGATTAGAAAAATTATAAAAGGGCTACTTTGAAATAGCTGCATGCATGGTCAAAAACATAAGTTCCACTAACAATTCAAGCACCTTTTAGGGGGGGAAGATTGCCTCTATCGCCCTACGTGGATCCGCGCCGGATTGTTGGAATGAAAAGTTTACCAAACTGTTAAGGAGGTCGTCTCATGTGATGGGTCAAAAAAATCGATTTTTTTGCACAAATCGCTTCCTAAACATATCTAGAATGTGTGTATGAAAGGATTTTTGGCAATTCGGATTCGTTAAGAAGTGGAAAATATTTTTATTTCATTCATACCCAAAACTTTTTTTTTTAATTCATACCCAAACTTTTTTTTTTTCATACCCAAACTTTTTTTTTTGCAGAAATAGCTTCCTAAACACATCTAGAATGTGTGTGTGAAAGGATTATTGGCAACTCGAGTTCGTTAAAAATTGGAAAAGATTTTTATTTAATTCATACCTAAACTTTCAAACGCGTGTTTCTCAAAACGTAATTTTTCACAGCGGTCAACACGATATCTCAAAAACTAATTAACCGATTGGGCTCAAATTTTTATGGTACACTCAGCACATCTATAGTTTTAGCGTGAACCAGAATCATTGTGATATCTGTATTTATTTATTTTTTTAATTAAAAAAATAACAAAAAAAATATGATGAAAATCGTGTTTTTATGTTTAACAGTTCACAAAAAAAATATTTAAAATTTTGACTCAATTCAGGTTCCAGCTATAGTCACAGATCTACCAATTAAAACGATCGGTGATTTTTTAATTTCAGATCAATAGAACAGCTGGAATCGTGTTGAACATCCCCCAACTTTTTTTTGACACGGATGTCAATCCAGGTGTTTACAGTCGATTTGACTGTACATTTTAACATAAAAAAATTTATAATGACTGCTGAATAGGTCGTAAATATACCCCAAAAAAACCAGACAATTTCGCCTGTATTATTCGTCACAAAAAATTCATAAAAAAGTGTAAGAAAAACGCTTGTCACATGAGACGACCCCCTTAAGCAAAGATGCATGCTCGAATTGAGCTTAAGTCTGTCAGACAGTTTGGCAAAAGAAGCTACGAAGAGGCAATACATATACTCAATCGATTCGAGAGCGCCGACCATTGCTAAACATTCTGGTAAAATGTGCCAATTTTTTGGCTTATTATGCCATATAATTTTTTAAGTATATGGTGTCAAATTTCTAAATAAATTGGCAAACTTTTGTAGAAGACTGGAAGCACGTGGGAGGGGGTAATTTTTAATTACCGTGTAGTTCAACGAATCAGTGCACCTACCAATTTTGGCGATTTTTCGAGTGTGTTTGGTACGGAACAAAGGAATTGAGGTGTGTGTTACTGCCTTAACACAGTAACACAACATCGGAGAATGGGGGTAGTTATCCTTATTGGATTCTTGTTGGCTGTAGAACGAATTATCATGAATGGTCTCTGCGGTTTCTCTTGCGCTCGATGGGCTTGAAAATGACGATAGGGAGAGTTGGTCAACAGGGGTGTGAAGTTCGTTAGAGGCAAGAGAGTTAGACGTGGCTCCTGTCAAATGATCAGTTGCGAAAGATTCTGGATGAGGGTCAGGAAAAATCGACACACGGTTGCACTCTGTCCCGGAAACGGAAGGAACTTTTTCCCCTAACGCAGCCCTTCGCCTAGCGTCCAGTCGTTTACGAAGGTTGGGACGGTTTTTGCGGCGTGTCATGGGTAGCCGTAATAACACAAAGCACTAATTGACATGGACAAGCAGCAGGCACACATTGTTATCGAAAGGGGTGAGAATGTCGGAAGTACTATTCCCAAACACCGGGGGTCGTAACAGGTTATTGTTGGTATGGTCGCGCTGGAAAACTGTTCATTGAGACAGGGATTCACTAGTGTCAATGTAACGGGACACTGAGGACCGACACTGAAATTCACTGGTTGACTTGCACCGAGAAGTCGTAGATCCGAAGGAAGGTGCTTTGAATTATCCGTCAGATAGTGAGCGAGCGCTCACCTCGTTGAGTCGGGTAGGGGAAAGCCGGAGAATACCGGTTTCGCCCGGTGAATATTGGTGCCGTGTACAACCTCGAGCCGTGTGCAAAGCTGCGCGCGCAACTCAGCCTCAGGGCCTTGCATTTATTTTCAAAAAGAAGCGTTATTAGAATACAAAGGTTTATAAAATCTAAGGTCGAGTTGTCAAAAGTAAAAAATAAGAATTAATCAAAAGGTTAGCATACTGACGTGCGACACTTTTTGATAAAAATTACTAAAAATCACATATCGAGCACTGGCAGAAAGTTTGGCAAAATTTGCCACAATAATTTTCTCCGTGCATAACTATAAGGTTCAAAAGATGTCTTCAGGATGTCCCGAAGATGTCTCAAGGTCATCCTTATTTTTTGCCTACTGGGAGTTTACTAATGTGAAAAGATAACTTTTTCTAAATTGAAGTGTTGAAAATAAGTTTTTTTGTTTTTTCGTGCCATTCAATAGACTAGGATGTCATCAAGATTAGTGTAGTTGCCTGTTTGTAGAAGATTTAGAGTTTGTACGTACCCATTATCATGGAAATAGAGCAACGTTAAACCTTGCGCATATTCTCTTCCTTTCCAATGGGCATTGGTACGTCCTAAAGAAATCCTTAGAATGTCTTGTGACTTGTCGCTATAAGGAAATCCTTTGGACCTTTATATGTTTCTAAGGGGTCCCCAGAATGTCCTCAAAACGTCCTCAAGATATCCACCAAAAGACGTTTAAAGAATACACACCATGTGTTTACACTGAGTGTTAGATATACACAAATACTTCAAAGCTTTGAGATTTGTTTACTCGCTGAGAAGGTATATGTATTGTATCGACTCTTTAACATTCAATATTGGCAAGATTGAACATTTGTATCTTTGAGTTACCCTCTACCACGGGCCTTTTTCTAACTTTTTACAATCTGTTTTTTTTTTGTTTTCCAAGCACGTGCGCACCAGTAATTTATTACCAACTGTTTTATATTTTTCGTGTATTTTTTTCCGTTGTTCCGATGGTTCAATAGAAAAATGTCCGACTTTGTTTTTATTTCTCCTCTATTTCTTCCCAAAAAAGTAAGCTATTTTTCTAATAAACCATCGGAACAACGGAACACAAAAGACATGAAAAACATAACAGTTGGTAATAGAACCGCACGCAGTCTGTCTATGTTGTGTTAACCTTCAAAGCCCACACTCCCCCTCTCTCTACACGGACGAGTGCTTTAGGTGTGTGTGTAACTCTGCGAATCAGATTTTGACACACTGGTAGACAGGGTAAGATAATAATAAAATTATCCCACCCTGTTAACCAGAGTCGAGGATGATGATAACTGAACAAAGACTTATTACTAATTTAGAATATTTATTTATACAAATTACAAGAGATGAGGATTACAACTTTAAAAGTGAGAATCAGAAGGGCCACTTCAGAAATTGCAGCATGGAAAATAATTATTACGATTAGCTTTAGGTAATTTGAGTAGAAATGATTTTGTTGATAGGGGAATTATCGTGTCGTATCTCGAGGTTTCCTAGGTTGATGTTGCCTTAGCTTCTTGGTATGATGGTCCTTAGAGACGATCTTATAAATTCTAGGAAATAGGATTGGTTCTAGGGTTTTAGGACTTGGATTCTTGGGTACGTTGTATTATCTGGATGTATAGGGCAGACAAATAACGGATATGGATCCGGAGTCGTTGGCGAAAGCACCATTTTCACAACACTCGGTGCTCAGAATTACAGGGTTACTGGGGGGACTAGATTCACGAGAAACTTGTTCAGGATTAGGGGTCAGGGTACCGAATTTCTGGAGAACTGACGCACTACAGACGGACAGAAATTCTTCCTTCAAGAATGGTCGCAAAGACTGAAGACGAACAGGGATTCCTCCTTCGAGAGTGGTCGCGAAGACTGACTCAAAGACTGACTGGACCCTTTCAGACTGTTGTTCCACCAAGACTAGTTGGACCCACAATTTCCTCTTTTCTTATAGGACTTTTTTGAGGGGGCGAAGGTTGTAAAAGGGTTAAATACCTCAGGGTCCGTGGTGACGCACATAGAATTTTAGTGTCCGATGACCAATAGCAGAGAACACTTGTAATTCACGTATTCATCAGTAAGGTGAAAACATATCAATAGTATCTTGGTAACAAGAGTTAGGACACTTGGGTTTTTTTTTTTTTTTTTTTTTTCTTGTTCTAGGAGGAAGGGAAATCTTGCATAAGACACCCGGCTGACGGCCGGGTAGTGTCGGATTCCTACCGACTAAAACCCCTCCCCCTTCTGCGTCTACAAACAACCCCGGAACCGCGTGAACATTACTTTAGGGTTGCTTCTTATGGACGCCTTACATCAAAAACCGTCACCCACACTTCCGAGCATCGCAGCTCACTTCGCTCAGGAGGGAAAAAGCCTTTAGACTTTTCTCTTCGTTGTAGGCGGCGGCGCCACCTTGTGGCCCTCAAGACCACATTTGCGGCAGTTGCCACAGCGGTCTTCTCCTGTGCATTCACGGACTATGTGCACGGGACTCTGGCATCGGTAGCTCCGAGTTTAAGCTCTATACGCCTCCACCCGTCAATTCACCTACCCAACCTTAAGGCGAGCTGCCAGCTCCAACTTTTCAGCACGGACTGCATCCAGCTCAACGAATGCTAGGATACAGCCCTTGTTGCTCTTCTTCGTCAAGTTTATCTGAGGGGGAGAACCAATGTGCTTCCCTAGGGTCACTTTGAGTGCTTCCTCCACTTCTATGACTTCGGTAGTTTCCACGAGGTCATATACCACCAATTTTGCCTTTGGGACAAGGTGAGGAACGCTTTCTTGGTCTCCAATGGCCCCAGAGAGAGCAGTTTCAAAACGCTCTCGGTCCTCTTTTTTGGCTTTGAACTTTCTGAGCACATCGACAGATTTCGTCTACCTGATGCCCTTGACGGAAACGCCATGGTCGTCAAGCTTGACACTTGCCCGGACTTCTCTTAGGACGTTGGCATATTTTTTCCCTGGAGCAGGCTTAATTTAGATTGCTTCCAGGGGAATCTTCTTCTTTCGAGACCTCTTTGGTCGACCCGGCTCCTTTTTCTTTGTAGGATCTTTTGTTGTCCTTGGTTCCTCCATTTTCTCGACGCTAGTTTTAGGCGCCTTCTTCTGCTTCTTTTTCCTCCTACTTGAGGCCTCAGTCCACTCGCTCTCAGGTTTTTTCTGGGGAGCACCCTTTAAAGCCATCTCCTGAGGCTTTGAAGTTTCATCTTCAGCTTGCTGCTGATATTTTTAATCTGCCGGCGGAGGTCCTCATTTTTACGCTGAAGTTTCTCCAGGGCCGCGACCCTAGAGCTTTCGCAAACTTGTTTCACCCAGCCCGAAATATTCTTCGTGCGTACAAGTCTCACTTCATACACCACTTTGTTACTGATTTCGCATACCTCCTTCTTTGACTTATACATGGTCTTCAGCAGTTTCTCCAGATTATTGACGTCGAGTGACACGAACTCTATGAAGTCTATATGCACTCTACTGTCTTTTGCTCCATTTGGATGATTTCCACTTCAGGCGTACTCTCTCGTCTCTTCCTCTTGGCACTTTGCGCCTCATCTCCTAGCGAAAGGGTCCGCATTTGTAGTGGCGACCTCCTTACAGAGGCCGTTTGTGCCAAAACTTCCTTTTCCTCTACCAAAAAATTGTGCAATTGGCCCCTCCCCCAAATCCATGGGGCCGGCGTCGACCATTGGGGCTTTCACCAGATCGGAATCGAGGGTGAAATATTTCCTCACTTGGGGTAGTTGGTTTTTATCAACACACACCATCGTTGGTTTGAATTCTGGGATCCTTCCCCTAGCTGCTCCTCTTAGTTCCTCTCCTCTTCGTTCTTCGCCTGTCTAGCTTGGGAGGCCCTACCACTAGCTACGCTACCGCCAGCATAGCCTCCGAAGTCATTAGAGGAAATATCAAGCCCTACCGCGACAACAAAAGGGGAACACCCTTAGGCAGGGCGGAGTCTTGGGTTTAGAGACACCTTCGAGAGGGTGGATTATCATTTTTATGTTTCAATATTCTTGATTACGTGGGTTGAAGATTCGAGGCGTGCTGATGGTTAATCTTATAAGTTCTTTGATCAGCTAGCTGACATTGGATCAATACTTGGATACTCGGATTCTTAATGAATATAATATCAAATAGTTTTATTGATTATTAATTTTTGACAATAGGTGACATGACGTCACACATTTTTAGTGTCTATGTCGATTTCACTCTCCTCTTGAGGGCTTTCTTTTAAAATAATAACAATTCTCTTACCATGCGTAAGGTTTTATGAAGTGGTCAAACTATCAATATTTTGATCGAAGCTAATTTTGAATGTTTTAGAGACGACTGTACTCTAATTTCTGTATTTATTTTGAGATACGAAACTATAATATAAAACAACAGAATGTGATAGAAAGACAATTTGTTGAAAATACCATTTGTTGAGAAATATTCAACAATTACTCGATAGCTAAGTATTAACATTTTCGAGAGTATGGTGCGGCGTGTCAATCAAAACAGAAAATTTAAAAATATATAAAGGAGAAATTGTTTTATTGATTTATGCACATTTGCACCAGATGAAAATAAGATTACTTTTACACCAACAAATTGCAGATTTAAAGAATTATATTTAAACAATTGCAATTCTTATCTAGTTATTTTTCAGACTCAATTTACTTTGCTTCGTAGTATTCTTCGACGCAATTTCAGTTTAAAATGTTTACATTTGAATTTCACCAGTTTGTTTATCTAAGGAAACTAGTAATCTAACTTCGACAAGTGCTATCAAAGCACTTCACTATAAGAGCAATTTATTTTTGCAAACTTTACTTTTGCAATAATAATTCTCGACCCACTCTACTCTATTTACATGTCCTTAAAGAATAGATTGATTCATCTTAATGACTATAGTGGGATATTAATATAATAAGCGAATCGAATAGAACTCATTTTTATGCTTTAAAACAAATCCATACTAAGATGTTAAACAAACAACGATTTCCCATCAATGTTATGAGGGATACTATTACACAAATTATTATTACTATTTTATAGCTACCCACAATAATAATGCATACCTAACGTGTTCTAGAATTTCATAATAGAAAGCTTAATAGTTTTCGAGATACAAAAAATATACTGCGAAAAACTTCTGATTTTTATATTCTAGATATCGTGCTACACGGGAGTAATAGTAATCGTGGCTTTTACTAATTTTGCGTTTTTCAAATAAACCATTTTCTTCGCAAATATTGAGTTTAAATTCCTGTGAATCGTACTTGAGGTTTCAAGAAAAATATACAACAGCCTCGTGCATCGAGCATGTAGGTGTACGTAGTGGTCACGAAATAATAGTAAGGAGTGTTATCTCCATATGAATTTGTCCGACAAAGGTCGGACAACAACACCTCCAAGAATTATTATTATTTTGAATATACCAAATGTAACCTCAAAATACTTCAAGAGGGGGAATATCACATGACACGAAAACATCAACGCGCATGACAAAAATGTATTATAGAAAACGTATACACTCGAACCTTTCGAATTTCACGAAATCAAAACCGGAGACCCTCTTGAATTTCACCAAATTCCTTCTCTCAAATGTCACACCAATTGCGCATGCGTATTGCGTATTGCGTATAGCAACCAATCAGATGCTGAGTGCAATGGCATGCGCAGTGATATCACGTGTTTAGTGAGAAACCTGTCGGTGAAACTCGAGAAAGGAATGCGGTGAAATTCGGGAAGTAGTGAAATTCGAGAAGGTGAAATTCGAGAGGTTCGAGTGTATTATGTTTTATAAACCCGTCATAATTATTGGAGGTGGATTTGTCCTACCCCCACTCAGAGAGATACTATTTCTTACTATTACTTCGTGGCAGTGGTAGATTTCTTATATCTCTATGTTTGCCCTGGAGATCGGAGCGCTATCATGTGCATTAGTTCAACCCCCTGCAGATTCTTCAGACACTAAGAAAATAATAAAAGTGAGGGCGATGCATAGGACTGATATAAACATACTTTTCATATCAACCACATTCAAGTTAGTGTAAGACTGAATATGTGTGTGAATTTGAACGAATTTTAGTATACGTAATATAGGATTAGAGAATGGTTGCGATATGTCACTCAAGGTATTTTTTGACTGTGTAAAATACATATCGTGTCACATACAAAATCCTTCACTCTCCCTACATAGAATCCTCTATTCTTGATTCATATGCATGCGATTTGTGATATGAAATAGCTTTATTGCTTCCTCTTAGAGGAATCTTTGTTTTCGATACATTTTCTAATATTTTTAAAATCGTTTAATTAAACTTTCCTCATGTGATAAATGTCTAATACAACATTCTAATCAATTGTCCGGATGTATGTGTGTGTATGTGTGGATGTGTGTATGGATGTCGCCATTTTTTGTTGCCCTATTAACTTAAAGACAGTTGTAGATAAATTGATGAAATTTGTAGAGTATATTGGCACCACCAATATCTCAAAACGTGCCAAAGGATTTTTCAAAATATTGAATTTTAAAATTTTTATGTAAATTTTGAATTTTTGTAAAATTGATTTTTCGACTATAACATCTTAAATAATGAAAATTCGAAGCTTATGTCAAGGAAAGAAAGATTCCTTGCATCGAGACGAATTGATTGATATGCATGATTAATGAATTTTATTGAATTTTAAGAAAATAATGATTATTTTTAATTTTGAAAATTTTCATTTCTAAATGCTTCCTCCATGAGGAAGCAAATTTATTTGCAACATTATCATATTGAGGAAGCAAAGTGCTCAAAGTATGAGCACAAAAAAATATAAATATAGTTAAATGGAACACCCGAGATCGAATTCTCAGCTAGTTTTTTTTTGTGTCTAATAATAAGGTGTAAATATAAATGCAATATATATTTTATTGCAAGAACCTATAATTATTAATTACTGAAACTTAAGACGAGAATGGTGTATAATGTATGAAAAAAACGCTTTATTATGAATTTATTTTTTTTAAGATGGTTAAAGTAAATTTATTTAACTGTTTTGCATATTACAAAGTATCACTCGGTAAACATTTAGTAATTTTTTTATAGAAAAATATCGAGAAATAAGCCAGTGACAGAGCATTTTCGAGGACGCCTTTTAAAAATGATGTTTTGCTGTTCCAGCGATATCTCAACGTTGAATTATCTGAAATAAAAAATGTTGCAAAATTTAGTTAAAGTATAAGATTTTCCTCTCCCAACGATTTTTTTAGGATTTTTTTTTATTTTAAAATTTTTTATGATTATTTAAAGTAAAAATTACGATTTCTACTGTTACATCCTGAGATGAACACATCCCATAATTTTATTTGATTTAAATTTAAAAAGTTCCTCGTTTTGGAAAGGAAAGGATTTTCCTTTACCAGGATGAGGATAGCCTGGCCCTTCAAACTATCTCTCTCTCTCTGGATCTGGATCTGAAAAGAGACAGAAATTTAGTTCCGATCTCCTTTTCAGAATAGATCTTTATATTTTGAAGAAAAGTGATCTGCTCACCTGTATAATAGTTTTGTATTCGTTGAATTTGCCATATGGGGGATGGTCTCCGCCTTTTGAAGATTCAGTGGACCACTTGGACAAGACCTTGATTATTATTGGGTTGCATCTTGATGATTCACAAACTCGAAAAACTGATTGAGGACAGACTTGACAGAACTCGAAGAACAGATTGAAACAGACTGACACACACTTCAAAAATGGACTGAGTATTAGATGTTGTAGATTCAGCAGACAAAAACAGACTAACTCCTTGGGTCCAAATCCTCTGTTTTTATAAGACTTTTGGCAATAAATCTTCCAATCCAAAGATTGCCGCTATACATTGTTGAAGGGTGATTGAGTCCGTTCGTACTTCGACGAAAATAGATTTCAATAGAACATTTTATGATTTCACAGAAATCATAGCGAGGAAACTGGTTCTATGACTCAGAATATTAAAAAGCGTGGGGTGCACGTCTTCCTCTGGTTACGTTTGATAATTTAATGTTTTCCTTTGTTGCCACTCTTCGTTTGAAGATCAGTATTAGAAGCCTGGGTAGAGAAAGGGTGTCACCTCATAGGTGAGAATTCAGGTGTTTGAAATTAAACGTAGTGACCCAAATTTTATAGATTTCTTTAGAAATCTATTTTAGAACATACACATTCTTTTGTTATTCGAGGATGACCATTTTCTTTAGAAGAAAAGGATTCGGATACGTAGATTTGGTTTTACGAGTTACATGAATAGGGTAAAATTCGTAGGGTGAAATCTCTATGATTACATAAATTTAGACTTTGAAATGATTCTTAGATTTTTATGATTGTGGGAAAATTCGCATTGAAAAGAGTGCGTATGATTACAGAATTTTGGCGGATGAGAGTCGTAAATTATGAGATGTCAAGACGAGAGTTTTTTGAGAGGACGTGGCCATTCCCACGGGTTGTCCTTCGTTTGGGATTACATTTGCATTTGCAATAAGCAATTATAAAAGAAATACAATAGTCAAATAGTAGTCTAATTAGTATTTGCCAGCTAAGTTATACACTGAAAGAAATGTGCTATGGTTATCCCAACTATATTAATGTAGTCGAAAATATTATAGGCAGGGTAACTGTAATTATAAGAGGGACAACTAAATATGTTGGTACTTTAACTATACA
>CAJFCO010018314.1:63746-76856 GCA_904066015.1 Synergus gifuensis
ATGTTCAAGTACCATGTTTTTAAAGTTTGACATGTTTATGCACCTTTTTGCATGTTTGCGTCAATTCGAAAAAATGTTCTCGATACGAAATTCAGCCTCAAAATTTTTTCGTCTTCGATTTTTTCCTGTTTTTTCTCAAAAACAACGCCATATTGGATTTTCTATTGGTCAGAATGCAAAAGTATGAGCGGCATCGTGTAGAGCAACACCAAAAACATAAAGTCGTGTTGGCTAGACTATGTAAGTCGACTTTTACTACCTTTCCTGTTTCGTCAAAGTTTACCTAACTTTTCTGCAGTTCTCGGCGTTAAGGGGTTAAATAAAGATGCTTTGCGTATCGCGACAAGTTTTTACTCTGAAAAAACATTAAATCGTGGACATTCACAAAAAATAATTCAGACAATTCATACCTTTCTCAATCATGAGTATTTAAATGACATTAAAAAAAATATCGAATCTTTAGACGATCCGAGAAAGATAGATATCATTAATCGCCTTGAAACTTTTCAAAACTCGTTTTCTAATTTACGCACAGAGTATCGACGTCTTGATATCTTAACTAACACTGATTTATTAATACATCCCGAACCTGTGTATTTAGGTCCGCAAGTAGAAGAGAAAAATGGAAATTCAATTACTAAATCAGTTTATGGTCAGTTTATTCCAATAGACAAAGTTTTGAAAAAATTTGTAGAATGTGACGGGATTTTTGATAAAATAGAGAGTTACAATGACAATTTAATGAAGAATAAGGACGTTATCTCTATCATAGTTCAGACAGAATTTTGGAAAAATGAAATACAAAATTACTCTCCAGATTCTGTAGTGTTTCCTATCTTTCTATACGAGGATGCGTTTGAAACGGGTAACCCTCTTGGTCCACAAGCTGGAATTCACAAATTGAATGGGGTATACGTATGTCTTGGAAACTTGCCACCAGATATGCAATCTAAATTATCTAACATATTTTTATTTCTATTGTAACACGTTGAGGATCTCAACATTGCTTCACGTAAAACAATATTTTCGAAAGTTATTTCATGCTTAAAAAATTTAGAAACAGAAGGAATTGTCGTTGACATTAAAAATAGAGGAAAAACAAAAATTTATTTTAAGCTTGCTGCTGTAATTGGGGACAACTTGGGTCTGAATAGTATATTGGGATTTGTAGAAGGTTTCAACGCTAATTATTATTGTAGAATCTGCAAAGCCTATTCTCAAAATACAATTTCAATGATTGAGGAAGATATTGAACTTTTAAGAACAGTTGATAATTATAACGAAGATCTTGCTGTTTCCAAAGTAAGTGAAACAGGAGTTAAAGAAAATTGTTTTCTTTACGAATTGAATGAATTTCACGTAACTAAAAATGTAAGCGTTGATGTGATGCACGACTAACATACCTTGAAGGAATAGGTAGATACGTGATGCTTCTTTTAATATCTTACTATATTAAAAAAGGTTATTTCAATCTCATAACGCTAAATTGGAGAATTCAATTTGTCAAATTGAATAATCATGACAATAGACCTCCTCAAATATCTGACTATGACTTGAAAAAAAAATCATTAAAAATGACGGCGTCGCAAATGAAAACGTTAATGTTAAGTTTCGGTATTATAGTGGGTGATTGTATTTACGATAAAAATGATGAACATTGGACTCTGTACAAACTTCTCCGAGCTATTCTATGTATAGTTCTTCAAACCAATATCACTAAAGAAACGCCGAATATTTACGAGCTTTGTTAACAGAATATAATCAGTTATATTTACGTTTATTTGAAGAAAATTTGAAACCAAAAGATCACATAGCGTTACACTATCCTTATGTAATGAAAAAAGTAGGTCCTGTTCGACATCTTTGGGCGATGCGGTATGAAAGCATGCACAGACCTTTCAAACAATATTGTCATGTCACTAGCAACAGAAAAAACCTCTGTTACAGTATTGCAATTAAACACCAGTTAGGATTATGTGAGTATATTTTGAGAAATGCTTTTTCATTATCTAACATATCATATCAAACTTTTAGAGGCTTTAAAATTGATTCTAGAACTAATGTAGAATTTGAGGGGTCTGTGTATAGTAATATTCGTCAAGTAAATGTAGAAAATCAAAGGTTTGTCCGAGATACGATTTTTGTTTTGAGTATAAATGACGATGTTCCCATCTTCGGTCAAGTTGAACTTTTATTTAAGAATTCTGAAAGCAATGGGTCTTCATTAAAAGACTTGTATGAAAGTAAATGTTTTGAGTACAAAATTTGATGAAAATGTTCAAGCACATCAAATTGAAAGAGGAGTAGAATTTAAGGTTTTGGGTTTTAAGGATTTACCTTTGTACAAAACCTACAAAATTGTTTCCGTTGAAAATAAAAATTACGTTATATTTTCATATTGATAATTAATGTATGATTTTTTATTTTTTCTTACTGCTAGTTATAGTGCCTCCAACTTCATATAAAAAGTTACTTCAAATCATTCATGTACAGTTGCTCCAGCTGCGCTTTATGTGCGAGTCTCATATTTATATTTATTGTAGCTCAAACTATAGGTTTATTGGTAACTCAACTATATGTTTCGTTCATGAGTCATATATTACCACAGTTGCCCCAACAATAACTGTACTAGCTGGTGTTGGAACCAGCTACATATTTATAATTACGATTCCAATATTTTTATAGTTGGATAGCCAATAAATTTTTTTCAGTGTACGGATTACAATTGCTGGTCTTTTAAGAATTAGGTATAAAATAATAATGAGTAATTAGTATTACGTCGCGGGACGTGACTCTACGAAAAATTTCGTCATTTTAAAAGATGAGAAATAAAAAGTAATTTTTTAAACAAAATTTTAACATGTTGCTAAGAATTTTATTAAAAAATAAAGTATAAATTTCTTATAATTTATAATAATCGATTCTTATTTTTAATGTATTCTGTAATTGTAAATAAATTGTTCATTATTTTGATGAAGTTCATTGGATTTTCCTTGTACCAGTATTGGCTTCTTTTATGTCCTACTTAAGGATATACTCAAAAATTCGTGACCCACTAATGGGCGATCTGACTACCTTCAAAAGTCTCCATTTATGTGAATTAAATATGAAATTATTATAATATAATAATTTTATATTTTATATAAGTTATAAAATTCTTATAATATAATAATTTTATATTTTCGTTTCGAGAAAAAGCGATTTAAAAGTTTGGACTTATATTGTTAATCACTAAATATGAATTGATTTACTAATTTGGATTTTTTTCAAACATGCACTATTACATAATAGTTTAAGACTATAAAATCTTCAAAAAATATATTTTAAAAATATTCAAAGCGATGGTTTATGCAAAACGACTTAGGTCGTTTTTTCTGCGAACTACCTAAAAATGTTTTTTTTAACCACAAAAACATTAAAAAAATTTCCTTATAAAAACTTTTGACGTAAAACATGTATAACATCATCATTGTATAATTTGTTTAATAAAAAAGCACTAAATTTATTTTTGAATAGTCAAATGTAGTTTTAAACAAAACAAAATGAAGTTCATCCTAGAAATTTATTCGTCACTTAGGAATTACAGTAGCAATATAACAATGCGATAAAATATAATATTTTTATTACTTTTTATAATTGTAGAATAATAATACCAAATAATTTGTCATGAAAAAATTACGTTTATTCACTATCACCATTAGTGACTGAAGCGCGGGAGTTGTGACTCGAGACGCGAGTCTCCGCGCGAGCATGCGAGTTTGCAGACGATAAACGGCTAGGCACGCAGTTTCAAGCTCTGAATACGACAAAACTCGACAGGTATATTTATTAGGGTAGTAATGACGTACTAACGAAAGAATCCGAAAAACGACCTAAGTCGACTTAGGTTGTTCTCTGAGCGAACGGCGCATATAAAGTATTAGCCACTTATTATAACGGCTTTTGTACCAAAAAATACATTTCACCATTTCAAAATTGTGTTTATGCGAGTTAATTTTTCGTAACTGTCACAGGAATGGTCGATTTACCGTAGTTGAGACATCTATCAAACACTAATAAAATTATTATATCAACTAAAAAAGTTAAATGTTTCATACTTTTACTGTAATATAACGAAGTAAATGTCACAACTATTCATTTTTCTATGTGAATCTGTATAAATAAATGTGTGGACTTCTGTTAATTATTTCCTTGATGCCATGTGCTCATCTCAGCAAATTTAATAATATATTGTAGTGTAATAACAATATAATATCTACAATTCTTTTCAATTACTCTTGATCTTGACATCATATTAGGAAAAATACAATCAGGTTACGATAATAATACAATAAATAAGAGCTCTCCTAAAAATTCAATCTCCTTTTGCCAAAGAATTATTAAAATGAGATATATTTTCGCAAGATACCGGTAGACCTTTTTAAATATAAATATGCCTTCAGAACGAAAAAAATATCTAATTTCAACATAATTTGTGTAAATTTACACAATATTGAAATTAGACATTTTTTATAACTTTTCGATTAACCGAAAACTTTGATTTGCAACCTAAAAATTTCAAGTTTTCGTTTTACGCAAAAAATATTAGATTAAAACATTTTTTGGCTCTGTAGACACACTCCTATTTAAAAAGGGTCTATAAAGTATGTTGCAAAAGTAACATATAATTTTTCTGTTTGTTTGTTTTGTTTTTTTTTTGAGTAAAACAAGGAAATTGAATTTTTAGATTAGAGCATTTTGAGCAACAACAGAGCTCAAGTATACTTCAATCTGTTAAATTTCTTTTTTTTTCAAATATTTTAAAATGATTTAGTTCAATAAATATATTTTCATCTACTAAAATCTCTTTAATATAAAAGTGCTGCCCACGTGCATTAATATACAGCGACTGAAAAGCTTTTTAAAAGCTTTTACCTACAGAAGTTACGTTTACCTCGAACTTTTTGAAACCTCTGCTTACCAACAGACTACAGCAGTCGGTAACTCATTGTAAAAGCATGTATTTCTCGAGAACTGATGTTGATAGAAGTTATCGCAGCTGATAAAGTTTAGAAGAGAATCGAACCCTTGGAATAGAAGTACATTATTTGGGTAAAAGTGTAAAACCAATTGAAATAAAATATTGTTCTAACAAGGAAGGTCTGCCTCGCCGAATTGATTCTCCCTGATATATGTTGCAGTTCTCGAAAAACTAAGCGACAGGTATTTTTTCTTTATCTGCGGAAAAACATTATGAGTGGGGCAAACAGCTCCTCAAAGATAGGGGTTTGAAGTGTTAATTGCATAGTTTTGTGTATGAAAACCAATATGATTTCCATCAAATTTACTGGAAAAGTTTCCTCGTGAAGAAAGATGAATAACGTAATTTCCTCAAAAAAAAATCTGCCCGCCTCGCGGGTACATTCTCATCGCGCGCTGCTTGCTTCGCTCGCAAAAATGAGCGCAAATATGGTTTGATAGTCGCGCTTCGCGCTCCGTGTTGCGCGCTTCGCCCACTTGTGCCCCTCGTGAAGCTTGCGCCTTACAGGACGCTTATACCTATGTTTTTTTTTAATGTAATTAAATTACATATTTTTTATATATAATTTATATTTTTATATTTTAATTTATTTATTAATTAATTAATTTTATTATTTATTTTTTTTAAATTTATTTAATTTTTATTTTAATTTATTAATTTATTTAAATTAATTAATTTATTCTATTTATTCATATTTTATTAATTGACGATCAACCCGTCAATTTTAAAAACTTTCTCACTCGTACACTTTCCCATGAATAGGAAGAGGACAACTGCGCCCATGCACACTCATTTAAAGTTCTTCCAAAGACTTACGGTCATGTTTTTATTTCCAGATGGCGTGACGGAGTTGGGTCTCCTTATTATTCCTTCGTAGTTGGCATGTGCTGATCATCCGAGAGGTACAGTCTGTTCAACAAGAGCGTGTTCGCGATATTTTAAAAACAATTGGAGATTTTTGAACTTTTTTTTTTTATTAAAGGACGTTCAAAGGAATAATGTGCAATTACATAATGAATGGTCCAGTCCCCATCGTTGTCCAGAATGGCCTGGCACCTTTTCGGCATGCTTTCAGTGTAGTCCGTTGGTAAATCTAACCATATCTTCTTGATTTTTTGCGACAGCTCTTTCAGGATGAATGCACGCTTTCCGGCAAGCTTCCTCTTCAAAATGCTCCAGACATTCTCGATTGGATTTGCACCTGGGGACAGTGATGGCCAGTCCAAAGTTGTGATGTCATTTTCCGCTTTCCAAGTGGTGCAGAGACGGCTTCGATGTTTCGGGTTGTTATCCTCTTGCAAGATCCAATCGGCATTATCGGCTCCAAACATCTTTTTAGCAGACCTTAGAAGACCACATTGATATATTTAAAGCATTTTCTGAGCATTGAGGTTCTGGGAGAAGAGCTCTAAACATACAAAACCCTGGTTTTTATTCGAGATTTGCCTCTTTCGGGAAGGTCGTCGACTGTTTTATCAACTTTATACCGCTCAACCCACTTTACAATGAACGACTTTGATTTTCTCAAGTATTCAGCAGCCACTGTGGCGAACATTTTTGGTCCTTTCGGATGGTAACACAAGACGACGGCTTCAAATCGTTTAGCGTAAACGGAACTCATTTTCACTCGCGTGCGTTCTCTAGGGCGGTTCGAGCGATACTGAAGCGGCATCATAAACGCACATTAGTCCTTTGAACGTCCTTTAATTTAAAAAAAAAAAAAAAAAAAAACTCGAATAGTTTTCGAAATATCGCGAACATGCTCTTGTTGAACAGACTGTATATCGATCACGATATCGATGCATTGATGCGGAAATGTGCGACAGAAACGTCATTTTTTCACTTGTGTCAATCATTGCACCCGGTCTCAGTGGTGGGAGTCCTCCACAGATGGCATTTATGATACATTCGAAGATGATTATACACTCGAATCTCCCAATATCGACCTTCCCAATATCGACAATCTCCCAATATCGACCGCATTCCTTTCTCATTATCGACCTGCAGTTACCTAAATATCACTGGATACACTGCGCATGAGTTGCGCGCTCGGAATCTGATTGGTTGCTATTCGCGCGTAATTTAAAATGCTAAAAATATTATTTATGTGCAATACGCATGCGCAATTAATATGACGCATGCACAATTGGTGTGCCATTTGAGAAGAGGAATTTCGTTGATATTGGGAGATTCGAGTGTACGTGTCGGTAAAGCAAAGAACAAGTCAAAAAACATTTTTTTCGTTAAGGGAATAAAAATTCCAGGAACGTGGAAGGAAAAAAATTCAAGGATTTTTCCAGGTTTTCAAGGATTTTCAGGATGATAGACACCCTGAATTATGGATATTTGGACCACAGAGCACCCCTTAAAACTACAAGCCTGATGAATTTTCTGTTAAAACGCTGCATGGGAACGATAGTCAATTTTTAAAAAACAACCAATGAGAATGAAGATCTTTGAGAACAAAGAAGACGCTGATTTCTGGCCATCTTTCGTCCCGCAATTTCCAGAGCATCAGCACGTATTTTTTTGTCTCCCGCAATTTTAGTTATTGTATCAGTTCAAAATTTAATTGAGTTTCGTTTAGTTTGTGTCATTGAATTAAGGTATTTATCTGTTTATATATTTAGAGAAATTCTATTCTGATGTTGTGCTATTTTATGTATTCTATAATTGTGATTTCCTAGATTGGGTTTTTAATCTTTATTAAGGTAAGTGTGCCAGTTATCGGAAGCTTAAGGCGAATTTTATATTTGAAATGCTTGAAAAATTGTATTAAACATATTTAAAACTTAAGAAATGGGTTTTATCGAACAAAGCGGCCCTTTAGAAATGTAATTTAAATATGACTTGCAACATGTCCCATTAGAATGAATATTATAAGAAGTTTAAGTTTATAAATACGAGAATGCATGGGTTATTGGCAAGTCAGAATCCTGGCTGCTTCAGTTATCGACACTTCAATGTGTGAGTGATCGGCAATAGCCTTTAAGAATAATTTAAAACTATTTCTTTTGTTAATTTTAAGAATGATTGTAGGATATACAAATTAGGGGAAGATTATTTATTAATAAAAGTTTATAATTAATAGGAACTTTCCGAATACACTTTTATAAACATAGTAATATTAGTATTATGCATTCTTGGTTTCATTCGCTTTTACTTTTTTCACTTTAAACTAAATTATGCTTAATAATTTGTAAACTTTAAATTATGAACACTGAAACACTTTATAAATGTTGAAACTTATAATGATTATAAGATAATACCATGAAATTACCAACAAAAACGAAGAATAATTTCACATAAGAAACAGTATATGTAATTAACTGTAATAAATATTGTTTTTCATAAATACATCTGATCATCCTTACTAAATCTTTACTTAATAATAATAATAATCTTTACTAATTATGTTTATCACGTTTTTTTAGTCTTCTCTTTCTTGTATCTTAGTCGATTTCTTTTTAAATATACACTTATGGTCCTGATTTTAATTTTTAGGTTACCTTTCGCTTTAATCTCTCTTTCACTATGTTTTGTTTCTTCTCTTGTTTCATAGTTCAAGCCATTCTCTGAAGTTCAGCTTTCTCTGCCGTCTTTCTTATGCTCGCTTCTTTTTTAGCTTCTAAAGCTAATTTCTTTTCCTTAGCTTTTCCTTGTCGCTGTTTTTTCTTCTCTTCTGCCTCCAGTAATAATAGTTTCTTTCGCTCTTCTTTTTGTTCATGGTATTGTATCCATGTATCGAATACAGCCACTAAAGGTACTTTGTCCTTTGGCTTTCGTTTTTTCGCGTTTTGTTGTTTCGAGTTTGTGTTGTCTAGTGAAAATAAGGCCCTTTTAAAAGGAGATTGTACATTTCGAGCTTTTAGAATATTTCGATTGTTTTGATCATTTTCTTTCAGATCATTAGCAAGATTTTCTTTTTTGAAATGTTTCTGCTCCGTAGGAGGAAGTTCTAAGTATTCAGAATCACGTTGTGATGCTGGAGAATCAATGGCTTCCGTTTCAGCATGATTTTGCTCCGTACGAAGAAGTCCCAAGTTTTTAGAACCACGCTGTTCTTCCACTTCGGCATGATTTTACTCCAGAGAAGGACTTCCTGATGAATCAGTGGAAAATGTTCTTGACATCGTCGCAGTCGATGAGTTACCTGAAATTGTAATCAAAATAGGTGCTTTTAGAGAGGAAGGCTTTGCAACATCCATGAAAATTAAATCATTATGATGCGTTGACAGACTCTCTTCATCTTCCACAGCCAAAATCATAATGTTGTCGAAACCATCTTTTGTTGTTCATTCTCTTCTTGCATTGGCATCATCTCTTCAATATTTTCAAGAGAAGTCGCCGAATCATCCATTTGTGACAGAGGACTTGCGATCGGTGGCCTTACATCTTCACCTTCAAACTGATGTTGTAATATTTCTTTAGCTTCCTCCTGAAGATTGTGTCTGGACACACTGTTATCTGTAACAACTGCTCCACTTTTTGTTTTCATAGCTAACCAAAAATCAAAAAGGCTCTGATCTTTAATATTCCCAATCCAAGATGTGTCCAAAAATTTAAATAAGGTTATTTTGTCTGCAGAAATTTGCTGTTCGATAAATTGCAGCTGAAATTTTATTTCCTCTGTATTTTCGCGTAAGTTTTCAGATTGACAAGGTCGCAGCAATTTCGAATAATCAATGGCATCTGCGTTATATGGAAAAAAACCACATGTTCGAAAACCACTCTGCAAAAATTGGGAGAAGTTGCAATTCTTGATTGTTTTTTCCAATAAGGGTGCAAAATTCTTGCGGTTTAATCTTTCTCCTCCATTCTTCATTCGCCATATCTGTATAACTTTTCTCCATTCCTTCTTTGAAGGACTGAAAACTGAAACATCCATTGCTTCAAGAATGTGGGTCGAATTAGGATACAGAGCCACGAGAATGATTTGGTTCTCGAGACAGAATCGGCTTGTAGTCAAGGTTATGTGAGAAGAATTACCGTCGAGGAATAGAACAACAGGCAGTGGAATTTTCTCTTTGAACAACCATAGATGAAACACGTTTGTGATGTATTCGTAAAAAGTCTGCTCCGTCATCTAACCGTTATCAAAGGTTCCAAGCCCCCACTTCTTTGGTACTGATGCTGCAATATCTGCAGGAACTCGTTTATAAATACGAAAAGATTACCATTGGGAGTGCCAACTGTCCAGCTGCATTTTCCATAATTAACATCATAATGCATTCTTTTTCAACACAGTTTACGAAGTAATATACTGTCTTATCACCTCTTTTGATTAGAACGTAGGATCCGTTCGGACAAAGGAAGAAAGCAGTCTCGTCACAATTAAAGATCCTCCTACCATCGAGAAGTACATGGGTCAAACATTTTAATACAAAATAATCCCAGAGTTCATTAAACCAATTTCGAAGCATTTCTTCAGTTATCGAAGCACGACTTTTAGTCAAATTCTGAGCTACTCTGATCGAAATTTCTGAATGTCGTTTAAGAAAGCCTTCATACCAAGATCTGCCAGGTCTTCCATTTTTAAAGTTTCCGGATTTGTTTAATTCTTTAGCAAGAATTTTTACGTTGTCCAAAAGTCGGTCTTTGGTAACGGGAAATCCAAATTTTGCTACGTCAAAAATCCGCTGAACCAAATGATTCTTCTCTTCCACTGACAAAATAGGGTCAGGACCCATTTTTTGTACAAGTGGAACTCGTTCATTATATTTATCCTATAATGTACTTCAAGGTACTTTGTTGATTTTACTATCAGCGGAATAGTATATTTCGATACAAGAGGACAAACGGGCGTTTTGGTAACTGCGAGTGTGAAGCCGACGCGTGAACCCGAGGCGAGGCGGAGGCGAACGAAGGCTTCATCTCACTACGCCTCGCCTTCGGCTCGGCTTCGTTAGACCTCCGCCTCGCCTCGGGTTCAGGCGGCTCCTTCACATGAGCAGTTACCAAATCGCCCGTTTAAGCCTCTCGTATCGACCACTATTTTTCTTTACAAATTCATACAACACCCTCGGTTATTCACTTTTTACAGATGGGGGATTTCATTTCAAGTGAACCCACTTTTGAAATCGATGTCCTCCGATCGGGCTCAAACTTGCACGAAGTTTAGTGCTATTGACTAGTAGCTACCACACCAAATTTGAACAAGATCGGTCAAAAACTTGCCTAGTTGGAGGGGGTGAAGTTTTGAGATTTTGGTCAAACAGCTCCTGTTTCGGATACATGTAACTAATAACCTATGGCATTTAGAAAATTTTGTCCAACACGTTTTAAACAGATTTTTCTTCAATCTTTTTGAAAAAAAAAAAGATAAACATTTTTTAATCCAAAATTTGACCGACTTTTTTGAAAATGAAAAATATTTTTGACTTTTTTTGAGAACTTTGAGGTCCAAAAGTGGGCTGAGACTTGTTTATCTATCAAAATGAACGTCGAGTAACTCGAAACACCCATGACGCTAGCTCTCGAACATTGTAGTGTCCCCTGTTCTCAGGATTTCCATTCTAAAAGATGGTTTTCTTATATCAGTGAACTTTCTCTGCATTTTACAGGGTTGAGACTGTCATTATTAAAATGCCTGCATTATGCTCGCTGATGAATTTTGGAAAAACATTGAATTTTGAACAGTTATAAGCTGTAGAATTTCTTCTTATGTAAAAAAACAAAGTAACTAATGGAGGTTCGTGCATTGTGAATGATTAGTCGGGTGTACTTTCAATTTATTGTGGATAATGGTTTCAATTTTGAAAATTTTTGTAGTTCCAGTCTTTTATCCGCCTTTCTTTGCGGCTTTTTTTTTGTAATTCTTTTGTTAGCTTTATTCGATTCTGCTGTTGATTTCGCTATTGCCTTTGCCTTGTTACTTAATTTAAGTTTTATCTCTTTTGGAAAGACATCACATTCATTAGATGCAGAAAATTTCTTCAGTTTGAGTTTTCCATCGCCAGTCGGTATAAAAGCATGGTATTGAGCAGTCCCACCTCGTTTGTAACTATATTTTTACATTCTTATCAGAGAAAACGTATTAGATTCGTGTAAAATTTTACCCCCCCCCAAATTTTTTTCCACCATAACTACAGAGAACTCATTGATATAAGAAAACCATCTTTTACACAGTGTGTCCCAAAAATAACCGAACTTTCTGGATACAGAATAAAATACACATTATATTACCTTTGCAAGTATTATTTATTCAAAATAGGTTCCATTAGACTGAATACAACGTTTGGAACGATCAACCAACGCATGCATAGATTTTCTTATGTCATTGATAGAAATGTTCTTCAGCACCTCTGTTCCGGCTGCTTGAATGGTTGGGATATCATCATAAAATGCTCCTTTCATCTTGGTTTTCAATTTTGGAAATAGAAAATAGTCACATGGTGATAGTTCAGGTGAATACGGAGGGTGGTTGGTGAGAGAAATCCGTTTTTTCATCAAAAATTCGTTCACTTTTTTGGTCTTGTGAGGTGGTGCATTATCGTGCAATAAAAACAGCTGTTTTCCTGCTGAATATTCAAGTCTAACACGACCAATTCTTTTCCACAAACGATGTAAAACGCCTAAATAGTATTCTCCATTAACAGTTCGACCTTCTGGAACAAATTCCTTGTGGACAATACCCTTTGAATCATAAAAAGTAATCAACATTGTCTTGATTCGAGACTTCTGAAAACGCAATTTTTTTGGTTTTGGCTCGCCTTTGGTCTTCCATTCTGCAGATTGACGCTTAGTTTAAAGCACCATGTCTCATCACCAGTTATGATCGAATCAACAAAGTCTGGATCGTTTACAGCAGTTTCAACAATGTCTTTGCAATGCTCCACACGAGCGATTTTTTGGTCTTCATTTAATTCATGTGGAACAAAACGCACACAGATCTTTCTTTTACCCAAATTTTCAGTTAAAATTCTCCAAATAGTGTTTTTACACGTATTTAATTCCTCAGCCAACATTCTCGTAGTAAAATTTGCATCGATACCTATGATTTCACGGACTTTTTCCACAAATTCAGCACGATTGCTTGCTTCTGAACGACCTGGCCTTAGGTCGTCATTTAAATCCTCACGACCATTTTT
>CAJFCO010018316.1:8666-29487 GCA_904066015.1 Synergus gifuensis
TTAGTGAAATATCACTATGAATTAGTGAAATTTAACTAATTCAGATTAAGAGAGTGGGCTTTTTGGTGTTTTCTATATAGGGGTGGATCCGAGTATTCTCACACACGAAATTAAAAAGTTTAGGATTTTTTTGCATATAATGTGGTTTTAGGTCACTGCAAATTATAGAGAAAAAAAAATTTCATTCATTTTTGAACATTTAGAACTTTTCAGTCATATTTTTAACGGTTTTATTAAACTATGGAGTGCTGAGTTTTAGACTTGAACCTTGAGTATTTCAAGGACTAGTGAATATTTTTTTCATGCAAAATAGATAATATTTTGTGGAGGTATATAAGAAATAATACGTTTGTCCGGTGTTAAAATACCGTGTAATTAGTTAAGCATGAAACAATACCTCGCGAAGCAGGCACTCCTTCGGTCAAATGTGTACAAGACTTGAAGGCGTTTTATTATGCCCATGTGGAATGCCGAGAATAGCCACAGAAAGAGTGAAGCTGGCTTCCTGGATAAAAGCATGCCCGGTAATTTGGTGCGCGAAGAAACATTCACATGGTGAAGTTCAAATAGTACATGGAAATAGGGAACAAGAGTGCAGCATTAACTGCTTGACGCAAGTCAAAGACCTGCAGCTTCTCAGATTATTTGAGGATAACAAAACGATTTTCTTAGATTCTCGTTTCTCTTTAATTCGTATATAGTATGACTCATTTTAGAAAGCAAAATGATTACTTAATAAAGGATTTATACAGTTTTAGATAAAAAAATAAATGAAAGTTTAAGAAGATTCAACTTATCTTTGCTAATTTTAGATTCTAAAGATATTAATAACGAAAGGAAAGCTTGAACAAAAATTTATCTCTTTTGAGAGGAGAGATTCCAATTATTTTGGTCTCTCTTTAAAGTATAACGCTTTTATAAATCTGTTAGCCTAATGTCTCGCTGTATTTCTTTGCTCTAATTTTGTAGTAGATGTTTTGAGGGCTAGAATGTTGTTTAGGGTGTGAAATAGTAAAGTAGAAATGTTTGTGAATCCAAACATTTGATATATTTTTACATTTTGATCGAAAGAGAATTAAGTTAATTGGTTGATATTATTTATTGCAAATGAATGGAGGTATTACATTTCGGATGATTTTAATAAAGTAATAAAGTAAATTGCTTCTTAGAATAAGCATTGAAAATTGTAGTTAAAATTGATGGAAGACCCTATTAGTATTCTAGAAGAATGTTTAATGTCGCAAGAAATAAATTTTATACCAAGGGTGCTGCTTAAATATTCTGCTCCGCCTTCTTTTGCACGACCTTTCTATTGAAGCTGGATACAGTAATAAAATAGAGTGTGAAATGCCTTTTTCTTGGCATAAAAAACTATTTGATGTGAATAGTTACTGATGAATCTTTAAAATTTAAAAGCTTTAAAAGTGTGGCAGTTCAATTCTTCACAGTTTAGAATTGAATTCTCTTTTATTGGAAGGATTTTTAATTGAATTCAGTTTCATGCGAGTAGAGTTTATATTTCCATTTATTTATATTTCAATTAAACTTAACAATTATAAAGCACAATAATTTGAATTACTATCAGGAATACAAAAATGTTGAAATTTAATCCTTCTCAAATGTAAAATAATAATTATCCGGATTGAAATGTCTTGAAAATAATAGAGAGGTTGACATTTTAGATTTTTTTTAAGTGTCCGTTTAACTTGAGAGATTTCATCATATATATTAGCTCTGAATTTCGAAAGGTTAAGCGAACAATATGTCAGATTGCAATTCTGAAATTAGATTGAATCACATAAGTCTTTGATCTATAATGAATTTAATATCGGGATATTAAATTTAGTTTGAACTTAGGTAACAGTCGTTCTGAATTATCAACGCACTAAAAACTTTTGTCATTTTTCTAATTGAAATATACTGAGAAGTTTGGATTAGGATCAAATCAATTATGATTTTTCTCGATTATAAGAGTTGCTCTTATACAATATAAAATAGAGGGAATAGGAAACAGCCTATATGAAGCCAGCTAAAGTTTATTTTTAGAAATAAGCTTCAGGATTATGTCTTGGATTTTTATGGATGAAGTGTCCTCTATCCTAAAACCCTTTTGAAATTCCTCTCTAAAAAAGTGGTTCCTCTCTAAAACTGTCTCGAAAATCTCGCATATACATTATAATTTAAAATCATTGGCTTTGGAATAACTTGAAGTTGTAAGCAGAAGAAAAACAAAATAATCGCGCGCGTGTTGGTTTACTAGTTTATTTAAAAGAGTAGTTAGGTATATCTATTTAGTTGAGACTACTATGTACTATCGATTTTTCTGACTATAACTAATGAATAAGGTAGACGTCTGAGGTTGGTATCAATCTCATGCTTGCTTCTTAGTATCGGAGGCAAGGAGGAGAAAACACGCGTCGTGGGCACACGCCTTGCCTGCTCAAGTCAGTCAGTCGGTTGCTGAACGATCTGCGTGCTTCTTTCACCTCCTCCTCTTTCACCTCCTCGAGGTTCCCTTGCCTCGTGACAGTTCGCGGGAGTCATGAAAAGTACTCGACGATGTCGAGTTTTCGAACGTGACTTTGTCACGCTCGTCACCAGTCAGCATCAACATCCCACTGAGTTTAAACTAAAAGCTTATTCATCCTCTTCCGCCGCTTAAACCTCAAAATCTAGCCTTCTCGGTGTTGTGTTGTGTTGTGATGTGTTTATGCCTCTATCCTGATTCACCCTAAAAAAAAGTGCAAAAGAAAAACAATTTAAAAAGAAAGAAGAACTAGCCTAATTTGAAATTGAAGCGTGCAACGAAATTTCTGATTGAATTTTAATTGGTGGTACAAGTTAGCTTTTGAAACTCAATTTGCCAAAGAAGATGAAACGAGTAGTTTGCAGTCGAAGATTGCGAGGAATATTTTGATTAGGATAATTTTCAAGTAAAACACTAGCAAGATGCCAGCCAACAGTAGAGATTCTATTCATCATCATCGAGCCTGTAGAGGCAAGGCTCACGCGAGCGGCATAGCAAAGCAAAATGGCAAGGCTAATATGTCTTCAGTTCGATCAACTACCCCCAAATCGAAACCATCCCCGAATAAGGATCAAAAGCCTATTCAAAATGGTAGAAATAATACAGATGGCAGAAACAATACAGCAGATGGGAGGAAACTTAGCAGAAACAGTACTAGTTCTTGGGACTATAGCGACAGTGACAGTATGAATTCCTCCGAACCTGGACTCAATTCCGAGCCTCTTCAGGATCGCACAAGTCGAATGATTAGCAGAATAGATCAAGTTCTTGATGACATTGATTGTGCAAAGTCTATCTATCATAATGACAAATTGAATGATTCTAGATTCTCAAAAACAAACAAGAATTACAGAAATTCTCCTTCAAAAAGATTTTTGAAGAAGGAGAACTGGGAAGATTCACTCAGGAGCGGTAGTGGATATATTAATGACAGAGTAAAGAAAATGGAAGCTGGTTGGGATGACAGCAATGTTATAAAAAATCCTAAAGAGAGGAAATGGCATAGAATCACTGCTGAAGCTGAGCAGAGGGAAAATGGACATGATAGGGTTGTGAGGAGGAATTCTGTGCCCAAGAAGACACAATCTGGGAAGGTTTTGAAGAGGACTAGGAGTAGTCCTACTCGCAGAAGACCTCTTTATGATGTGATTGAGTGGGATGAGATTTTGGAAACGGCATTAGCGAGGAAATTCGGAAATAGGAAGAAAATGAATGGAGAACAGGATGTGAAGTACTTGAAGAACCTGGAGGTGCTGCTGGAGAACAAGGCGCCGCTAAATATTCAGGTACGGTGTGTGTGCGTGAGCGCAAAACTCTGGGTGTGTCGCTCGGTATGAAAATTAGACGTTTGCTTAATATTTGCCTAGTACTGAGCGTTGGCGATCAACTCAGTGTGGGCCCTCCATCGTTTTCCACCACAATGTCCGTCCACCTTGATACCCGGACACTGCCTTGGACGAGAGTATATATATATCTCTCTATATTGCTCTATTCATTTGATCATGCGAAAGATATATCTTTTGAGTATGATTATTTATTCAATCCGGAAGATTATAAAAATTAGGTTGGGATTTTCAATCAGGAAGAAATCAATTACAGTTGGATGTTTTTTTTGCGTGTATGAGACATTTGCTTACAAAGTAAAATTATCAAATGACACTAAAATTAATGAAATTAACTAAAAAGCTTATTTACAAGCGATGTCGCAATTACATGTCATTTCAATATGCGCGCGAATTAGATGCATGAATCCAATTATTGTCGTTCATCATCGTAAAATTGAAATAAGCTGTTTATGATAATTATGACGAGGAAAATAGTTTTTATAATGCAAGAATGAAGTTGTCATTATGAACTCAGTCATAAAAAAGTTATTTATTGAAAAAATGACGGCAATTCCATTGGGAGGGAAAGTTATATGTATATTATACATATTTTGAATATCATTATCACTTAAGCATTATATGGAATTGATTATTGGGAATAGATTTCTGATTGACTTTATAATCTAATTTTGGTGTGTGTGTGTGTGTGTGTGTATAATTACACTTGATAGAAAAACCGGTTTTAAATTTGCTTCCTTTTGAAGACTTTAAGAAGATCGAGGCATTATTGAGGACCACATCACAATCCTGTAAAATATTATACATAATACCTAATACAAAATATTCTTATGAAAATTCGAGAATTATCAAAGCAAACTTACAGAAAAAGTAGAATGTATAATAAATTACCATAACAACTTTCTTTATACAAAAAAGATTCGAGTAGGCGGTTTATCTCACATATTCCGAAATCTTCGTAATAAGATAAATGTTTCCCAATTTCCGTTCCATTTAAACTCGCGATGAAAATGATATCTTATATCAACTTTTAATCCTTGTAATAACAATATAGAAACATATAATTTAAAATTCTGAAAATTTACAACAAGACTTGCTATACTTTTTTTTAAAGGAAATAGTACGAATTTGGTAATTTGTGTGAGATTATTTAGTGACCTTGACAAATAGTCAGAGTATAACGTAGGTTTTACATAAAAACAACAAATAGGGAATAAAATGAAATATTAACCTTGCCATTTAGAAATGTTTTTACATTGGGAAAATGGGATTGAAACTCGATATTTTTGTCGTGTTAATAAATTAGTGGAACTTTCTCCGGCGTGCAAAGATTAAATAATGGTTGCTGAGCATTGTTTCCGAATATGCTGGCGATAAATCTTTGGAAATGAGACTTATCCGGCGACAGGCCGACTTTTCTTGTCAGATAATGTTTCTATTGAACATATCCAAGTCACTCATGACCTCTCTCACTCACTTATGCAAGGAACAAAGAGCTACCAGGTGTGTCTTTAATCGGCGAAACGCCATACAAGGAATATTTCAAGTCGTTTCGAGTGAGAAGACGGACCGTATACACGTGATTTGCAAAACTATTCCCTTTTAGGAAGAGGCACGAATTTCCTGATAATAAATTACCATAAATCAACCGTAAAGGACAAATAGCAACACGTGCAGCTTCCTTTTAGAATCAAGATTCGTCGGCTGTTTGCACAAACAGAAGTTTATTGTTTCCCTAATGCTACTCCCTAAATGTCGTATTTAAATAGACCTTAATAATTAGTTCAAGAATTTGTATCATATGATAAACCGCAGGATCAAGATCATTTAAATCCAGCCTTGTATATTGAAGATTGCATAATTTCGCTTTTTCTTCGGTAGCAAATAAGCAGAAAGAATTCATCCTACCTACACTCGATAGCACCCACCTCGTCTATTATATTATATTATAATATATGTGACATGATTCTGAATCTAAAGAACTTGATATAATCAGCTTCGACTTCTTCCTTTTTGTCTTTTTATTTTACTTTTGTTTTACATATTCCTTTGAAGATCTAATCATTAGGTTTAAATAACAAATACATAATTCAACATCATTTACCTGTTTGTCTGCTGGGTTTGTATAAGGTACCAATCTACCGATAAGAAATCTGGGGCAGTATAAGAACTACATTTCGTTTCACAGTGATCTGTATAAGAATCTTATAAATCGACTTTCTTGAGATAGGAATTGTAAATTGATCAATTTAAAAGATTTATAGTACCTACAATAATAGAAAATAAATTATGATGCTTTCTTTTCACATTACTAGCTTTAAAAGTCTACAATAATTTTCATTAATTGGAACATGAATTTATAAATTGCTTATGAATTTCAATTCATAGACAAACAATTTTCTTTAACAATTTCATATTTAGATATAATTCTTTAGGTTCTTTTTTTATAAGAATTTACTTTTTTTATTTTTTAGTTCATCTGTTTCTCTTGATACAATCCGTTACAAAAATGCTGGGTCTTACCTCATATATATCAGATTAACATTTTTACTTAATCTCTATATTTCCCAAGCGAAGAAGTCGGTTGAGAAAAAAAGCAAACTGAACTTGATAGGATTAATTAAATTCGATGTCGGCAAGATTGTCCAATCGTGTAATTATCTCGCTACAAAGTGTCATCTAATTTATTACCCTTTTTAACAATCAACCCAACTTTATATCATGCGGATAATACACTCTAGACTTTCTATAATTGGTCGGCGCCAAGATGATCAGCTGCAAATATAAATTTGGTTCAATGACCCATGCGGGATTTCGTATAAACTTAGACCCGGACAACCATCACGAGGTTCGTTTGCATGAAAGTCAAATTTACTTAGATGTTATATTTACATATCAATCTATGGTGTGGGCCTATTTTTATCGGCCACTATTATAGAACGACCAAGATGCGAGATGTAAAAATGCCTCTCATTCTTATGCCTTACATTCTCATCAGAGAATCTATAAGATTTGTGTAAAATTTGGAGCATTTATATATATTTTTTTCAAAATCTACTTTCCCCCCAAGCGGACAGAAGAAACTCAAAATTATTTCCCCAAGATTACTTTGGCGTCCACATAAAACAAGATTTTTCGACATGATTAGTTTCAAAAGTTGGAAATACTTGCATATATTTTGAGATTAGATGGAGTGATAATAAGTGGAAAGAAAAAAGAGAATTTTAAGAGGTCTCTCTTCAATTATTATTTCTCTATATGTATATTATTTTCTGGAAGAATTCACTCGAAATAGAAATGGAATATGCAAATTGATTGCAATGAAGGATCACAATCTTATGATTCTTGATCATAAATTTTATCACCAGATTGGTTGTTATGATTCCTAACATCAGATTTGTAGTGTCCTGACTAAATTAACAAAAAATTGCCTTCTAATATTTACTTTCTTAAGAATCCTTTATTAGGTGAATAATAATTTAATGGCCGATTTTTTTGTTAGAAAGACAACTGTATATCTTTTTGTTGCGAAACTTGTTTCTCTACTTTTAATATTTTTCCCTGACACATTCTAATTCAATCTGAGTCCTCAACAAAAAAATCTTAGAATCATTTTTATAGGTCACATACGGCCCAAAAAAAACGTGTCGGGTGAAGCGTATGCACGATGAGCCAATACTGCCAAATATGGCAATCCAAAAGTTTCTTGGCGAATTATCGCTCTTACGTCATTCGCCTTTTCATTTTGTATCTGCGAGAAAAAGTTATTATTGCTCGAGTTTCGTCTCCAAAAAAAAGTACAAAATCTATAAAGTAAAAAACTCACAAAAGAATGAAATCTTCAAAGCAGTTATAATACAAGTTAATGAATGCTGGATAAAATTATTCAATGAAAATTGAATATCATTTCTAATTTTGTTTGAAAGTCCTCTGACATGTGAGACTTGATATTTTAATATAAAATCTTGTTTTACGATTTTTTAATCAAGTATTGCAGATTAGTAATGATTAATATACCGTCAGTATATCACGTCACACGTGCGCTGGTTACGTTACTTAATTTTAATAATAACCTATATTTTATAACATACCAATTACATTAGTATATGTATATAGCTTAAAGCAAAATAGCGATGTGCTTGATTCATTTTCTTCATGGATTTCTGATTCCTTGAAATGATTGACGTGTCGTCACGTGTGACTTACATATTTATATTGTTTCTACCTGCCCTACATCGACCGTTTTTTATTCTTTAGTTGCAAAAACTGGTTTTTCTTGGTAATTATAGTCCAAATGCCGCCTCCAAATATTCACTGACGACGAGCACAAGCCCTTATATATCAAATACACATATCAATATCTTTATTCTTTGAATTTAGATCAAACAAAAAGAACTCGATCTTGTTAGAGTAACGAACTTTAGGTATTTGAAAATTAACGATAAAAACTTATAAAGATACATCTTTATAAATTATGCATTAGAAATTAAAGAGGGTAAATCGCCACATGCAATAATTCCGAATGAAAAAAAATGGAAGAGTGTGCGTAGACGAAATTATCAAAATAAAGATGATATTATAATTAAACAACACCTTTACAAAGCTCGAATCAAATTGAATGAACTTCATAATTTTAAGGAATTGCAAGAAGTTTCAAGAAATATTAGATAATTTTAAAGAATTTTGCAAGATTTCAAGGGATTTCAAAATATTTAGAAAGATTTTAGGTAATTTTATGATTTTAAACAAAATTTCAAATATATATTGATACATTTTTTCTTTTAACGATACATACATATCGACACATATCGATAAATTTGGAAAATGCAGTTTTCTTAGGTGGCGTATTTACTAGAGGTCATTTTTGGGTAAAATGGCAAGGCCCTGGCTAGTTTTCCTTAAGTAGGGCAATATTCTCTCTGAGCCTTGCCAGTTAACCTAGTTAGGGTCACTTCAATAGTAGGGAAACCTGACCAGGACCCTGAACTCCCGCATCTCTACCGACATTTTCACATTTCCACCTGGGATATAAAATAGATTAATAAAAAGGAAGTGAGCTAATATTTGGGTTACAAAATAAGTGAATTGTAGAGAGAAAATGACTTGGAATAAATTATTATGACTTTCGGGCACGAGGCCGTTTTTGTAATTATAATCGTAGTATCGTAAACTTTATATTTGATATATTGTCATTCGATTCAGATCGCAGTGCGTTTGAGGGCATGAATGTTTGCATGCCTCGTTGATTCGCGATTTATGTGACTCGGTAAACATCCCGCGGATAATGCTCCTTTGTAGGCATGTAGTGCATTTATTTATTATGCATATTTATCTATAATAGAATGAAAGCGTTCAATGATTCAATCCTATCAATTTATGATTGAAATTGGCGACATCAATAAAATAAATAGAAGTTTTGTGCCATGTGTAGAATTACAAACCCCTCCTATCTTTAGTTCGCATCAAATTATCTTCTTTTTGACATTTCTTCATTTTTATACTTTTTTTCTCGATACTTTATTATAAGGTACATTTTTATATAAAAGAAAAGTTTGCGAATTATCTATTGCTAAGGATAAATAAAACAATTATTCATGAATAATATGTTTTCAGAAATATGTGTTTGCCATGATGAAATCGAGTTTTAAAACCGGACGAACGGTGTAGGAAATAATTAGCTATATAAGAGAGATAGTAAATTGCTGGTGGGATAATATATTGAACGAATAGACTCTATTCTGCGAATAAATTTTCAGCGATGGCAGTTAAGTACGGATGGGAGAAAATGATTCGTTTCGCGACTTAGGTGTGGACTGTTAGAAAAATGAAAAATGAAAAACTCATACCACCTGGCGAAATCATTATCGTAGGCTAATGGCATAATGTTAACATCTTGTGTGCCACATGTCAACACTGTATTTATGTCTCCATTTATCTAACCTATTATTCCGTAACTTACAATCTCAGTAAATAATCATTTATCTGTGGTATAATATAGAAAAAGTATTAATTTCTGGCTTTCATTCATCCAGCTACCTGTATTCGAATAAATTATAATCTCTTAACTCTCAATGTATATATTATTTCCTTCATTGAGAAAAAATCTCATAAATCCCGTGCCTTCTGTTATTATATAGTATATAGTTACTTCATTTACGATTATTGATTAAATATATCTAATCAAATGAATCCAAACAAAGCAGTAGCTAGTGCGAATTGTGAATAGGAAATTGTGTATTAATTGGTAGTATATTGGGAGATAAAAATGACGTATAATATAAGGAAATGAAACTTGAGATAATGAATAAAAATGAGTAATAAACGGTCTTCTTGTACATATTTAAGAAATTAATACTTCATTCATTACTAAGCACATTTTATGCAGGCACAAAAAAGATTAGGTGCGTTTAAGCTTCATAAGTACACAATATACACATAACTATATAATTATAGTATTTGCGTATACGAGCGTATAATAAGGTCAGGAAAATTATAATCACAGAAACAAAAAAAAAAAAAAACAAGTTGATTTACCTGATGATCGCACTTAATTTTCTTTTAACGATTAAAGAATAGCCGCACACAAGTAGCAACGTAATGTATTCAATATTCATTCAATGCTTATGTGCATGAATCGGTATAAGTTTTTATACCTGATAAACTTCATCTTATTCAATGTCTCTTTTACTTTTGGATTTGAAAGTAACATTAAGGCAGGTTTGTGCACCGTGTCATAATCCAGAACATATAGCATACGTTGTAACATTGTATAATCTTCGATGGATTAACATGTAGTTATTAATGAACGCTAAATTAGAATTTTGTTTTGGTATGGAATACATTTTCATTTTAAATTGCATTACATTTTCATTTTAATAAATGAGACTGAATAAGATTGTATACAATACTTATAGTAAGTACATATTATCTATTATCTATCGAATTCATGCATTGTATTAATTTATAAGCATTTTAAATGAATGTTAAACTAGCTGTGAAGTTGTATCAACTTTTGTACTCATTCAGTGAGTACTTTGCTTCCTGTAAGCAAATATGATTTGCTTCCTCATAGAGGAAGCATTAAGTATTCTTTACATCATCATTAAATTTTGATTATTTGAGTAGTTACATTCAAAAAATTCATTTTCGAAAATTACAATAAAGCACAACTTTCTTATTTTTCAACGAAATGCATTAATCTTATAGGTCAATCGATTCATCTCGACGTAAAGAACCTTTATTTTCCTTACGTCAGCTTCGAATTTTGAATATTTGAGAAGTTATAGTTGAAAAACTAATTTTTTAAAATTAAAAAGAACCATAACTTTGTTATTTTTCAATGAAATGAAATAATATTATAGACCAATCGATTCGTCTCGATGCAAGGAACATTTATTTTCCTTATGTCAAGTCAAAATTTTGATTATTTGAAAAGTTATAGTCGAAAAATTAATTTTTGAAAATACAATTAACCATAACTTTGTTATTTTTTAATGAAATGCATTAATAATATAGGTCAATCGATTCGTTTCGACCCAAGGAATCTACGTTTTCCTTACATCATCTTTGAATTTTGATTATTTGAGAAGTTATAGTGAAAAAATGAATTTTACGAAAATTATAAAAGTACATAAAACTTGTAAAATTAAATATTTTGTTAAACCTTTGTAAGAAATTCAACTAGGTATATAGTGGAATAACTATGCAGAATTTCATCAATTTACCTCTACGCGTTTTCAAGAAATTGCTGGATCGTGACATACATCCGTACACACACACATACATACATCCGGACAATTTTTCAGGACATCATGTTAGATATATTGACCTTAACATATGTTGAAAAAAACCTTTTTTAGGAAACTGGATTTTGTCACCACTACAAAGCTTCCTCTATGAGGAAACAAAACAATAAAAACTGTTTTATATTACAGTCATTACAGGTTGTTACCTATACCTATATATTTATCTTTTTTCACATACATATTTTGAATTTGTTCACCTATTTCACCTACTTTCCGAATTTGTTACTTTTTTCACCTTTTTGCTTCCTCATAGAGGAAGCTTTGTGGTGGTGACAAAATCCAGTTTCCTAAAAAAGGTTTTTTTCAACATATTTTAATGTCAATATATCTAACATGATGTCCTGAAAAATTGTCCGGATGTGTGTGTGTGTCACGATCCAGCAATTTCTTGAAAACGCGTAGAGATAAATTGATGAAATTTTGCATAGTTATTTCATTATACACCTAGTTGAATTTCTTACAATGGTTTAACAAAATATTTAATTTTACAAGTTTTATGTACTTTTATAATTTTCTTAAAATTCATTTTTTCACTATAACTTCTCAAATAATCAAAATTCAAAGATGATGTAAGGAAAACGTAGATTCCTTGTGTCGAAACGAATCGATTGACCTATATTATTAATGCATTACATTAAAAAATAACAAAGTTATGGTTAATTGTATTTTCAAAAATTAATTTTTCGACTGTAACTTTTCAAATAATCAAAATTTTAACTTGACATAAGGAAAATAAATGTTCCTTGCTGTTTTGTAGTGAAATCTTTTTTTTATTGTTGAAATGTGTTAAACTATGGACATTTACAAGGAGTGATTTTTGTCTACAAAACACTTGCATCGAGACGAATCGATTGGTCTATAATATTATTTCATTTCACTGAAAAACAACAAAATTATTGATATATTTAATTTTGAAAAATTTGTTTTTCAACTATAACTTCTCTAATATTCAAAATGCGTAGCTGACGTAAGGAAGATAAAGGTTCCTTGCGTCGAGGCGAATCGATTGACCTATAAGATTAATGCATTTCATTGAAAAATAAGAAAATTGTGCTTTATTGTAATTTTTGAAAATGAATTTTTCGAATATAACTTCTCAAATAATCAAAATTTAATGTTGATGTAAAGAATAATTAATGCTTCCTCTATGAAGAAGCAAATCATATTTGCTTACAGGAAGCAAAGTGCTCATTGAATGAGCACAAAAGTTGATACAACTTCACAGCTAGTTTCACCTTTTTTCAATTAGACAAGTTAAATTTTATAAATTGTATATGATAATTCTGAGTCGATTATTTTCGGTTTTCCGGATAATTAATAAAAATATTTTTATTTTACATTTGCAACTCTTTTGTTAAATCTCTTAAAATCTTTTGAACTATTATCAAATTCTTTAAAAGGAAACTTTAAAATCCCCTCAAACCCGTACAGAAATTTTGATGGGGTTCTGACAGGGTTTATATGAGTAAGTCAACGCATTATTTTATAACGGCCGGCCGGTATTTTGAGAAGATGAAGATTTGTTCCCTACAGATTTCCAAGAATGCGTCGCGATGATCATTTACACGTACCTATAGGGTCTCTCTTTCTCTCTCAATTCTTCCCACGTGCTTTGGATTCCCAATGCAATCGAATGAGATTAATACCCATAGAACGTCGTGCAAGTGGCCGTACCCACCTACTTTGACCCGAGCTGCACAAGCACTACAGGCGTACCTACAAGGAGAACTTGCTCTAGAACTGTTCACAACACGTGCAAGTTTCGAATCGACTTGTCTCACTGGGAACGATGTTCCTCGCGAATGTCGTCATTCTGATATACATCATCGTGTACATCGTCGTTTTTACTTTCCGGGTTGTGCGAAGGAGTTGTGATTTTAGTCCCAGTGGAAATTTGTACTCCAAGAAGGTACTTTTCTTCCCTAAACTAAAATTCCTATAATATATATCTCTGAATTCTGGAATAAACGGAGAAACTAAACTAATATCATATCTGATTTGTCGAAATACCATTCCAATTGTTCGAATTTTAAAATTTTAGGATAATTATACTTTTGATTATATTTTTAATGAATTGCTGCTAATTGTTTGTATTTGTTTTTGTTTCAGGCGCGATCTGAAGAACACCTTGCTCAGGAACAAGCATTCCTTGCATCCGAGAGAATTTGGTTGTTGCATCGAGGAGGATTTACTCCAGCTTCAAGATGTGGATCTGCAGATCTGGATACTGGGAAACTGAGAGTCCGGTTGATACCTTCTGGAGAGGAACTTCTTGTCGACGAGGAAGATGTCGAAAAGGTAGGCATTATGAATCTTATACAGTTTCTCATAATAAAAATCTGCTGAAGATGAAAACTAGACTTGAAACTGCTTCAATTTTATATTGTATACTTGCACAAATTCTCTAAAAAAAACTGGCTGGTGATCTTTGATTTGTATTTCTAGTTAGTTAAGAATATTTTTCGATTTGAAGTGACTTTATTGTACAAGAATCTTTAAAATTGATGAATAATAATAATAAATCTTTCAGGCAAACCCACCTCAGTTCGACAAGGCGGAGGAATTATCGCAACTACGCTTTTTAAATGAGTCTTCAGTCCTTCATACTCTGCGACAGAGATATGCCAGTAATCTAATTCACACATATGCAGGAGACAACATGGTCGTCATTAATCCTGTAGCTCCACTTGCCATCTATTCTGAAAAAGTGAGTCTCCACTCCTTTGAAAATACAATTAACATTATTTGTTTTATAATACTTCTTACAACTTCAAGTCATTCAAAGGCCAATCACTCTATTAATCTAAACCAGCGGGATTTCACTGATTTGTATTTAGAGAGCAAGTTTGAAACAACAATGTATTTGAGATTTTAGAGACATTTCGTTATAATATCTCACCTATCTTTTTAGAGAGGAATTTTAAGCGATTTCAAATGTTTTCTTGAAATTTCAAGGAATTTAAAGAGAACACCCGAGATTTTTATAATTAAAAGTTCTTAAAAAATTTATGAATATATTTTAAATAAATTGGAATATTACATTGGATCAAATTGATTGAGAATTTCATGGGCAAAATTTAGTAGACACCCTGAATCAAACAAACTTCTTAAATTAAACTAACTTTGGAACATGGAAGAACGAAAATAGTAACTAAAATCTTTTACAGGTCGTCCAAATGTTCAAAGGATGCAAGAGTGAAGATATGCCTCCGCATATCTACGCAATGGCACAATCAGCTTACAGAGGTATGCTCGCTACAAGACGAGACCATTCGCTTGTTTTCCTTGGACGAAGTGGATCTGGGAAGACTACAAATTTCAAACACGCTTTACACTACCTCGTACTCGCCGCTGGAACAGTTAATAAGGTATACTTGACCCAGAATTCATCAAATTATCTAAGAAACTTGAGTATAATTTAATTTCTGAACAACAAGTATAATTCATTAGCTTGAATCTTTTGATAAATTAAATATAATTTCTTCTTTCTCAATTTACAGATTCTGACAATAGAGAAACTCAATGCCCTCTTCACAGTTCTCGAGGCGTTTGGCAACAGTCGAACGCACATGAATTCAAATGCAACCAGATTTACTCAAATCTTTAGTCTAGACTTTGATCAGTCAGGACAAATAGCCTCTGCCTCGTTGCAAGTATTGCTTCTCGAAAAAGCAAGAATTGGACGAAGAGGAAATGGTGATCCAACTTTCCACGCAGTTTATAGACTTCTTGCTGGAGCAGAAGGCGCTTTGCGAAAGGAGCTTAACTTGACGAATTTGGTAGCTGAAAATAATCCCTTTATAACCCCTCTTCAAAAACATGAAGATAAGCAGCGAGCTATGGTGGAATTTAATCGTATCATCGCTGCTTTCAAAATTTTGGGGATTTCTGAGGCGGATGAGAAAGCCATTTGGTTAGCCCTGGCTGGAATTTATCATCTGAGTTGTGCAGGAGCTGTCAAAGCTGGTACCAGTTCTCAAAGTCGCTGGCAGTTTGCGAGAGTTGAGTGCGCTGAGAGAGCGGCTACCTTGCTGGGAACGTCGATTGAAGAGCTCAGTAGAGTTGTATTTTCTTGCAGTGGTGGAGGAGGTACTCCAAACACTACTAGACCTAATTTAAGAACTCCTAGTCCAACGGATCAAAGCAAAGATGTGACAGGACTTGATGCACTCGAAGGACTTCTTGTTGGTCTATATTCTGAAGTGTTCCACTGCATCGCTGCTTTGATTAACAAGTAAGTTGGTGCAATTTGATCAATGGTACTTCAGATGATAGTAGAAGAATAGAAAATTGTTTGTTTGTCAATTCATAAAAATTTTTAGAGTATAATCAAAGATGAAGAAATTAATTCATCAGGAAACTTCTTTAGCTGTGAAGTAAATTTATGAAATATAAGTTTGATCTTTTCTAACTTAATTTTTTCACTTTCAAACAGGTCAATATCATCTCCAGTTCACACAGTTGCTTCTCTTCTACTTTGTGATTCTCCAGGATTTCAAAATCCAGCATCATGTGGTCGACAAACTGGAGCAACTTTTGAAGATTTGTGTCATAATTATCTACAGGAACGTTTACAACTTCTTTTCCATCATACGACTTTAGTTGCCCCTAAAGACAGGTAGAGTTTTCTTATTAAATTTTAACTTCCATCTTATTATATATAATTGATATTGTTTAATTATTTTGAACTATATTTAAAAATTTTTCTTTTCATTTTTAGATACGTACAAGAGGGCATTGATGTTGATTATGAAAATGATTGCGATGATGATCATCTCGCTTCTCCCCAAGGTTTGGTTTCATTATTGGATCGGGGAACTTCCCAAAGTGGAGCTATGTTGAGAACAAGCCAAAGTGATTTGAGCTGTAGTAGACAGATGGAAAGAAAGGGCATTTTGTGGCTTTTAGATGAGGAAACTGTTTGCCCTGGGGGTAGTGATGAAACCTTCCTAGATCGCTTGTTCTCCCATTATGGAGATAGAGGTGATTAACATTATATCTCTGTTATCTGTATAATTATTTTAGTATAAAAAATTTCAAGAAATAAATTAGGATAAAGTATTGTTTCAAGTAAATAAGGAATCTGCTGTACCGACTCTGTTTCTTATTTTTATTATTCTATATTCGAGATGAAAAAATTGTTTTTCGTGTTGTAGATCACCAAATGCTGTTGAGAAAAGCTCCAGGAAACAACCAGTTCGTTTTACAGCACCTGCAAGGTACAAATCCCGTTTTATATACAGCGACGGGCTGGCTAAAAGCTACTCGCGAAAATCCAGTCGCTCGAAGCGCCATCACTATTCTCCAGGAAAGCACTAGGTAATTATTTATCTATTTACACCTTGAATTAAGATTTCAAGTTTGTGAGAGTTTTTAATTTAACACTTTTACTCTTCTTCTTTTTCTAGGGAAGATATCAGCAGACTTTTTATTTGTGCGAGAGGAGCTGGAGTTTCTGGAGCTTTAAGTGGATCCATCCATGGTTTGGAAGGCTCTCAATCTTTGAGAAGAGCTTCCAGCATTCGGAGAACCTTTACGGCAGTAAAGAGAAAAAACGTTTGCTTACAAGTCAAATTTACCGTCGTAAGTAAAAAAATCTTAACATTATAGGATAATGGGTACAATGGTTGGCCAGCCACCGATGATTAGCCATTTGTTTTAAATATGTATACGTAATTAAAAAATATTCACAAATAAAACTATTAATAAACGGTGCCTGCTATTTATTATTACAAATTTTAATTGTCAATATTTCAATTGTCAATAATATATGATCATTTCGAATGGTCCATCATTGTACCTATTGCCTTATGTCACTTAAAATTGAAAGGAAATCTCTTTCTTTTTCTGTAAAACATTTTATTTTATATCAACCATTAGTCGTGAGAAATGTTTGAATATCTCTGAAAAATTCTAACGTTGCACTATGTTTATAAATTCAAAATAGTTTAAAGGTTATCAGAAGAGATTATTTTAGACTCTCTGCTATTCGAACTTCGGTATAATGTTTTTCCCTGGAATATGTTGCAGAGTAAATTGTAAAATGATCAGTGAATTCTGTTTGATAGCCTTTTTGTCTCATCTACTAGTTTTTCTTATTCCTTTCTTATTCTTCGCTCTTTGTTCAGTAATAAATATTTTGTGTCTCTATTAAAAACGATTTTTTTAGAGTAAACTTTTATTGAAATCAATGTAACTTGATTCCGAAATCATTTCTTTATCCAGGACGGTCTGATTGAAACTTTAAGAAGGACCAGAGTGAAATTCATCCACTGTCTTTTGCCTCAACACAATGCAGGGTGCACGGACAATAAAAGTATTCTTTCTGTCAAATCGAACCAAAGTGAAGACAATATTATCAACGTTCCTCTTCTTCGGTCACAGGTTCGTTTTTTTACTTAATTTAAAAACAATTTCTCCCAGTTCTTTTGAGGAAAACAAAAGTTAATTTTACCATCTTTTCAGATCCGAGGAAGTCAAATTGTGGAGGCAATACGTTTGCACAAAGTCGGATTTCCAAAGCATATGCCTCTTGCAGAATTCAGACGAAGATTTGGATTGCTCTCGAATGATGTAAACATCAGACCAGGAAGTCCTGTTGCTGATGAACGTCGTGCTGTGGAAGACATGTTGCTATCCGTTGACGTCGACCTCGCCTCCTACCGCGTCGGACAAAGTCAGGTAAGCTGATCAATTATTTATTCTACATCAAGATATTTTAAGATCGGTGCTAATTAAAAAATTATGTCTGATTTGTAAACCATTTGAACAATTTACAATATTTACAATTGCGTAAGAAGCAAATTACCATCGACACAATTCAAAGCTTCATGCATCAAGACACAATAAGATTGATTGATGGAGAGACAAGTTTCAAAGATGTTCTGCAAAGCGAACGATGCAAAGTTGACACTAAATATATCAGTGGCAAGACTGTCTACTTCTCAGAATTGCCTCTTGAATATACTAACTCTCGTAATGTCAGCAATTAGCATATTTCTAGTCGGATGCTCGTAAAGGGAAGGTTTTAGAGTCGCAAACGAGACGAAAAGAAATCGTCTTTACGGCCCCTTTACAATGTAACACCTGTCTGGTAGATGTGCGAACGGAGCCGTTACTTTGCGAATCTCTCGCGAGCATTTTAACCCCGGGGACAAATCGGAAGCACTCGCATGAACGTACGAACCCGTAAGCAAATGTATACTTTCACTGACGACGAAAGAAATCGCTGATGGAGATTCTGAGAAAAGAATAACGGTTCTCGGATACGACTACACTGTCTACACAGAAGATACTATATATCTACAAGACTAGGAAAGAATGTGAAAGAATTGCCTGTAATAATATGAGAGACTGACGAATCCGGTGTCCTGAAGAATGATTGATTGTCTTGAGATCATGGGTTTATTTTTAGCAACTGCAGTGATATTCACTGGTTGCAGTCATTCTGAATGGATACAGTTGTTTGTCTAGTGTTGATGAATTGACATCATCTTTACTTTTTTGATGTAGCTCTTACAGAGTGGCCGCATATCAGGAAAGTCAGGGAAATGAAAAAAATTGAATCTTGTGGCCGTACCCTGCGTCTTAGCTATATATATTTTTTTAAGAATATGGTAGAGATGATAAAATTAGTTTTATGCAGTATAAAGTGTCGCGCTCTTTTTACTGAGGTCACATATCGGCAGTTTTCACAAGAGAAATTTTCTACCGGTTCGCATGTGGGTTGCCGGCGCCATTCAGAAAATTTGCATAAAGACAGCCGCAAGCACAGAGTGAAAGCTCCCTTTGCGACTAATGCCAGTTTACATAAATTATCAAGACTGTCATTGAACTCGACGAAATTGAGCGAAGTCAATCGCATAATGACGTTATTAAATTATCTATTATAGGTATTATGAAACTCAAATTCATTCATACATCGAGCGTGATCGAGAAATGATTCAATTTGCATAATAATTCAGAATCCTTTTTGATTGCTTTCTGATATAACAACAAAACGTTTTAGATTCAGATCTATACTATATTGAAACGTAATGTAATGTCTTATTTTTAGGGAGACCGATTTCATATGAGATCGGGCACGTAGTCGATGGTCATGTTACAGAATTATTTGGGTCTGATATACATATGTATACTTATTGTGTTCGAGGGTAAAATTTTTTCTGTTATCAAAAATCCCCCCTACTTTTCTTAAATTTAAAATTACATTTTTTTTTTATTTTTAACTATTCTTTTTTTTTTACTTTTAACTATCTTTTATTAGATATTAAATATCTTTTTACTTTCTTAACTCTTTCACCCTTTTCGTTAACTGCAATTACATTATTCTTGTTTTTTGGAATAAATCATCGCTATACATATACATATATCAAACCCAAAAAATTCCGTAAAAAACAGGACCAATTTCTCAGGATTGTAATTTTCTTGTTTGAGAATTGTAGTTGATAATAGACACATAAGATTCTGAACATCATATCTAATTCACGAGAAAACTTCATTAGACGATCACCGAGGAATCTCACAGCTTTTATTGTAACACCTCTTGATTGCGTAAGCACCTTTCATCACTTCGAATCGAGAATGCCAGGTCTCAAAGCTTAAATGATGTCTCGAGTGTCCCCCCCAACGAGTTAAACATCTCCTCGGGATACACTTGAGTCTCCTAATATTAAGAGGATGATTTCTTCCTTTTTTTACGTTTTTTTTTTAAGACACTCAAATCCCAGCCACGCATGCTCTATCCATACTGGTGGTTTCAGTTCGTTGACTTCTTAATACCCATTTCTTCTTTCCCTCCGAGCTCTCTTCGTCACTGTTATTCAGTTACTCTCCATCTGTCTCTTTATTTTATTTGCACTCACAACTTTTCTTTACCGTCACCACATGGTTCTCCCGAAGCGAGAATCCAAACTACATTCCCAATACAGTTCCAACGAGTTCTTTCTCGTTCATGTAAGTAGGCTTAACAAGGCGATCGTTTTTATTGACTCTCGTGTCCGAAGCCTTATTCGCAAGACATGTTCTGATTGTGCTCGAGTCTCAGTCTCAGATGTTCCTCGATTTTTAATATGAGACTTAAATCTGCTCAGTTTTTACATTCTCATCAGAGAAGGTATTAGATTTGTGCAAAATTTCCCCCCCCC
>CAJFCO010018316.1:34487-48054 GCA_904066015.1 Synergus gifuensis
CGAGCGCGAAGCGCGAGTGCCCTGATGAGAATGTGCTCCTTAAGGTCGATAGAACCTTAAGTAAATTAGTTAAATTTTGCATTCAAAGCTGTAATTTAATTTAATTTAATTAAATTTTTAAAAATATAAATTACAAATATACAAAAACAAATTAAAATATAAAAATATAAATTATGTAATTTAATTAAATTAAAAAAAAAACATATATCTTTAAGCGTCCTGTAAAGCGCAAGCTTCACTAAGGGCACAAGCGCGCAAAGCGCGCAACACGGAGCGCGAAACGCGACGTGTATATATATCGGAGCGCGAAGCGCGACGATCGAACTATATTCGACCCCCCGCGAAGCGCGCGATGAGAATGTGCCCGCGAAGCGGGCAGATTTTTTTTATTAATTATAATACTCAAGTTCATCAGTAGATTCGATTAAACTGGAACTCGTGTGGAAATTTTAAGTTGGCCCCACGATGGCAAACTATGAAGAACCAACATAATTTTGATATGCTCGCCTTCGAAGGCCCAATAAAGTGGCCCCCCGTGTAGAAATTTCCCTATCTTTCCCCATTTAAAGTAGGGTTCTAGCGTGGCCCGGACTAGAAGTTCTAGTCTAGAAAAAACTAATCGGGGCTCTGTCTGGCCCCGACTAGAAAATCCCCACTAACCTTACTTTTGTAATTATAAGGTTCGGCCGTTAGGCGACGCTCATAAGTCCATCTGTATCTAGTGGGGCCTCGACTAGAAAATCCCCGCTAACCTTATACTTTTGTAATTATAAGGTTCGGCTGTTAGGCGACGCTCAAAATATCCTTTCTTTGATAAAGTTCATGAGTGTCAGTTACAAGAATTTGTAACAGACTTCAGAATTCAGAATTCACTTCAGAATTCAGTTCACAAGAATTTGTCAGTTTGATTTTTTGGAATTTGAGGAAGACCTCGCAGCAAAAGATTTTCGTTTGAAGTTTGTAAGTAAGGTTATTTTAAAAACATATTTAAGTGTACAATACCGTACAAACTTAAATAATGAGTAAAAAAATTTTATTTCTTTAGACGTCTTCACTTTCATTTTTCTTCGATGGAAAGAGAAATCTGAGAAAGACCATAAATAATATTTCTACTTCAAATCATCCCAAATGCATACACTGAAAAAAATGGTTTAGCTGTCCCAGCTATACATCTAGCTGGGACAGCTAAACCATTTTCAGTGTAACTATATAAATTTATTATTAAAAATATACATCGTGGGGACCTGATTAGGACCACAGCAGGGCCCTTTCTTTAATAGGGCTGAGGAAGGGCGATTCCCACTAGGCCCCTACTAGAACTAGTAGTCGGGGCCTAACTGACAAAAGCGTTACGATCTAGCTGGGGCCCCGACTAGTTTTCCCCGCAAGGGCCCAACTAAAAAAATGGAAAACTAGTGAGGCCCCCACTAGACCCCTATCGAAATTTCTACACGGGCCTCTGTAGGGTTTACAGAATCCTACGTCATATACATATGACGTAGGATTCTTTGTGGCAAATAATAAAGGGACAAATACGTAGGCCTTAAAATTTGATTTTGGAACTTTTTTTTGAGAGAGAAAATGACACTTTTCGTTTATATATGCCCATACATATCTGTATATTAGACTCTGCAGCTTCACCGTTCATCGCATCTAATCGTGCGTAACCACGTATAGAATTTTCCAAATAAAATAAAGGAACACTTGACAGTTCGTCACTTTTTTAATTTCTTCTTGCAATAAAACCGTTGTCAATAAATTGTATAGTCAATTTTAGCATAATTAGCGTACCAAGCTTGAAGCGTATAATTACTCTCGTTGAAGCCAGTAATATAAAACTTTTATATTCGCTGACAGCACTGCATTAATTCCTTATTAAAATCTAAATTATTTATCAACTTTAATTACCGTAAAACTTTTTATATTAACCGCTCTAAAATTCATATCATTTTTCAGCTATGTACTTTAGTTAGTTAACGTAAAAAGCTTCTAATTTTTAATTGTAGGTATCAAATTATTATAACAATAACAGAAGGTTTTTCTAAGAAATGAGTGATGGACATATGGAGAAAACTGGATAGTCAAACTGAATATAGGGATATAATCTGAATAGGGATATAATTTTAACATAGGGATATAATTGGTTTTACTATATATCAGATATTCTGCAGGTTGATTATTTCAGAAGGCTGTCCTATATTTGACCCTCCAGATGATTAACTAATCAAATATATTTGATAATCATTATAGCGTTTCGCTTTCCTTTTTAAAAAAGTAAAATTTATTTCCGAATACGTTTCCTATTCTGTAAACTTGAATGATTTAGTGTTTAGAATTTCTGTCAGTTTGCCAAGGTTTTTTCAAGATCAAGCATAAATCCGCAGTAAAACCGTCTCTTATTTCCCTTAACCTCTCCCACGTATTTGCGCATTTCCGGTGCTAAAACTGAAGCTCCAAAGTAGTACGTTTCGCAAAATTGGCGCAATATTACAAGCTGAGTTTCATTTCGCGTGCGCAATTTAGAAGCAGGTTATTGAATTACATCTCCAGTGAAGTGGTCAGTGGTGAGAGATTAATTTTTATCTCTTTTATTTTCGCACGCGAATCTCTCGTTTCTGCAACTACTCAGGAAATGATCTTTACTTCTTTATCCGCATCGTATTTTCCTTCCCTTTTACGGTTTCAGGAAGATCTACGAAGTTCCCCAGCATTGTTTCAAGTTCTCAAACTTAACTCGAGGAGAATAAATTATACCCTGAAAATGATATTCCTCATTAAAACAATCTGTCAATTCTTTCGAAAGTTATCGTCAGACATACATACAGACACATTCGTAAATAGTATATTACACACCTAGGCCAGTAAAATAAGAAATGTCTCAGATCACATGTAATTGTCGACCGAGGCGAAGCCGAGGTTGACAAAAATGTGATCTGAGGCTTTCTTTTTTACTGGCCAAGGTGTGTATACTATTTTTCTGCTCGACGACTCCAGAAAGCGGCAACTTCGTTTAGCGCAGCGGCCGGAAAGTTGACGCTTTCTGGCCGGAGGGCAGAAAAATGTGTTTTTCGAGTTCAGGAGGTCACAAAACATAGGTATTTAACAAAAATGTTGTGGGGGGGTCAAATTTTACATAAATCTAATATATTCTCTGATATGAGAATGTAAAAAGTGGTGTAACAAAATGTCTTAAAAATCTCGCATACATTGTTGTTTCAAACTTGATTGGCTTTTAAATAACTTGAAATTTGTAAGATGTAAGAGAAAATAATATTAGTTTGCTAGTTTATCTAAGAAAAAAATTGCGATTTTCGACATTATCAAGTTAAAGATCTTCTGTAAATGCTCTCAAAGTTAGTGATATTGATTATGATGTGTGGGCCGTTACATTCAAATTAGGAGAACATTATTATTCCTGTCAGAGGCAACAAAATAAGATGTTCATATACTTCTCTTGAAAGTCGATTCAGTTCGATATCCTTGATCTATATATATAATTTTATCTAGTTGCCACGGCTCGTTAATATCTATTCAAAGAAACTTCCTGCTCACCCTGCGGGTTCAATTTCAAGTACATTTTTATCGCTTTCAACGAAACTTGTATATAAAACATATATTAATATGATATCGCTCGCGAGTCCATTTATTCATCACCCTTGGCAACTTTTTCATTGCATAAATCACTTTTTATCGGATCCTTGACAAATTACGATGTATTGCAGATTCTATGATTATTAATAAGCCGCAAATTATGAACACCGATATACTAATGTCATGAATGCAGGCATTTTAGTTGGGGTTTAGAGTCAATTAACTGAATGTAATTAAGGGAGTTCAATCTCCCGCTAATCCCAGCTCGTGAACTTGGATCGTAAAAGAGGTTAAATTATTCAGTTTAGCTGAGTATATTATTATAGTTTTTTTAAACTCGAGTTTTACATTGACTTTATGACACTCTTTTTATGAGATATGAAAACTCAGCTTTAATATTTTATAATATAACGATGGTACATTTCTTATATGCTGTATTTATATTAAAGGAAAGTAATGAAGTGAAAATCGTTCATGGCTTCTAAAAACTAGACTTTTATTTTCTGATTAAGTTCATGCATTAAAGTTTATATTAAACATAGTGTCAATTTTAGTGTTAATGTCTGGAAATAATCGCAATATGTATTTAAACATAATTATTATCTTCGTGTAATTGCTCTGCTCTCTCTTTGGAAAGTTCGCATTTTAATAATTCTATTTTTATTGCTATGGTATTCTTTTCAAGGTATACTGGAAGACAGTCATTAGTAAATATTTTAATTTAAAGAAAAGTTTACTTAGGTAACAAAAATTTAAGTGAGGTGTCACAAGAAAAATAATTTAGTGGATTTTTAAAAATAAAGGGATAGAAATTGTGAATCGTGAATAATAATTTAACTACATATTCTCCACACTTTATTTACTAACGTTTTATTAATCGATTAAACGAACTTCTCTGAAGCAAAGTTCCATCGAAATTATATGAAGAGCCTCGTTCGAGAAGATTATACTCCCGCCCTAATAAATTTAAAACAAATAAATTTTATTACTCCCACCCTATTACCAAAAGGTGGAACAGGGTCAAATAAGAATAAAATTCAGATTGTAAATACTAATTGCTTTGAATCATCTGAACAAGCACACCTTTCCCTCATATTTTTATGAAATTCTCCCAATGAAAGTATAATCTGATTGTTAATTGTAATTAATATGGAAGTTGAAAGTGAAACGAAAACATAGTGCATTTCTTTCTTCGCGGAAAGTATATATTATCTACATTAAATCCTAGGTTTTAAAATATGGTGCGCATATTATTATTATTGTTGTTGTTTTGAATTGGATTTTTTTTTTTAGTAAATGCGAAAGTTTCTTTCTCTTTTATTTTAAACCTTTTCCCCTCTTATTTATTTATTAATTTTTTTCTTTAATTTTTGAATGGAATGGTCTGTGAGAAAGGGACGAGAGATTAAAGTAGATTAATACGAGCAGGTGGTATAATGCCTGACGAACGTGCTTTATCGTATAGCTCATAAATGCTTTCTGCAGGAACATAAGTGCTGAGAGAGATAAACGAGTCGATGCAACTTGACGAGCATAGAAATTCCTTTGTGCACCACGATGTATTAAAATGCAAGCTGTCTACTTTTATGCACAATTAAAGCTTCCATCCCACATACCATAAACTCTGAATTGTTAAACAAACACCGTGAAGTTTAAGAAAAATTTAATTATTAACTAGCAATACTATACGCGTGCTACAGTGCGACCGTGCAGGAAACATTGCAATTAATACATAATATTCAAATACAAAAGAAGAAATAAAATTACGCATGATTTCAATTTTAAATTCGACAGTTTTATGGCATCTGAAATACCAATTTTCTCAATATCGATCGGGAAGTATAATTAGTTGTCTTTTGAATGACAGGTTTTTGAGTGAAAATTACTTGTGAGTCAAACCAAATTAATTCACTGTAAAAATTTAAAATTAAATTAGATAAAATTTAATTAAATTCCATTTGGACAATAAAGTAAAGCAGCTAATTTTTAAAAATCCCTAAAGATGAAAAAATTTCTTTAAATTTTAGTCAAGAGTATTCTTTATTGTGTTTTTAATGACGTTTATTTACGTGAATTAATTCAATGACGAATGAGGTTCTTTTAACTGACGGTATCAATATATCACGACCGAATATATAAGGATATATTGAAATTCAATCAATAAATCGAAAATAAACGCGGGGGCGAGTTATCGAGTTGCTTCAATCACCACAATAACGATGTAAGGTATAATCACGTCATACGGACAGCGATAAGCTTTTGCGTGATTTGTTACAACCATTTGTATAATTCAATTTTTTTTATATCTCTAGATGATTGCTAAATATAATTTGTATAAAAATTATTCAAATACGAATTGTCTGAATCTTATTTTTAAACTCTGGTAAAATGAAAGAGGAATAAAACTTTGAGGAAATAAGCGAAGGGAATATTTTTCCACCACCTGAATTAATAGTGGCTGGGGATTCACTTTAGTAAATCGGAATTAACAAGTCTCTATACAATTCATAACTCGGACTTTGAAATATCGCCGACCGATGTTTTTTATCGTCGCTAAGCAAAATTTTATGGCCAGGAAAACGAGGAAAACGTTATTCGTGCAGAAAACGAGAGGCACTATATAGAGGAAGAAGTAGATCGAGAAAGCACACGAGAGAATTTGTTCTACAATAATAATGCACAACAAAGCCTCTAAAATATTTTCTTCAATCTTTATTACACAGAAAATTCACATTGAATAAAAAGGAATTCATAAATGATTTTTGTATATTGTCGTGATGGCTACGGATTACGAAAAACAGATAATTTTTTTTTTCCTGAGTGCACTTTATACGCAAAGTGTTTCCTATCATTTAGATCGTCGTCACTCGTTATGACAATCTCGTGACAATAATTCTTTGAGCACTCTGGGCCCTGATCAGTGGTGCATGTTTCCTTTCATCTTCGAAATAAGAGTTTAAACCAACTTCTTAATAATGGCAGGGAAAGTAACAACTTGGAAAGTAAGGCGTAGTGGTCAAGCCAAGTTGCAGATACATGATATATTTCTTCTTGCTTCTTGGAGAGGAGGATCTCGGGGTCGGAGGCAGAAAAAAATCGTGAGCAAGTAAGGAGAAGTCGCGGAAGAACAAGACAGTCTCCAGCAGGAAAAGAAGGATGAAAACGAAGCCCTCGAGGAAAGTGGAGCAGTGAACCGTTTCGGAAGGATATTTATTACGAGAATGGCTCTTACCCGATGAAACCGATATTTTAATATTATATTAATGATAATTAGAGCGTGAGAAGATGGATATAATTGCGATCAGTTATTCTTCCATAAGATTCACCACTCAGATAAAACTAGAGGACTCGATGCTCCTCATTAAGGGACTGCAATGTTAATTTTAGTTTTATATTCTTCAGTTATAAAACTAAAGCTATTAAAATAATTTAATATTTAATTGTAAGTAGCAAACCAACTTTGATTCAAACCAATTCTTTTTGAATTAAACAGTTTCTTTGAATTAAAATAATTCAAAATAAAAGAAACTTTTACTTTGAATTAGTAAAATAAAAGCTTTAATTTAAAACAAGTTTTTTTTCTGAGTGTACAGATGAAACTGTCAAGACTAAATGGAAATGTTTCTATTTTTGTTCCAGGTGAATTGAACTTAATTAAATTTCTTTCAAGACCTTTTGCTGAGCTCGCGGTGAGTAAAGAAGTTCCTATGATTTGAAAAATTAATGACTTCTATAGAAAGGAAATTAAAATGCGAATATGAATTCTTTTCCAACGTTGCGTCACTGATTGGCGTTTTTAATTAAAATATCACTAAGATTTAATTTTCTATTAAGGAAAATATCCTTGAAAGCTTTAAACTTTCTCAATGAATCACATGAAGTCTTTAATAACGCACAATTTTGAAATTACATAGAATCTTTCAAGTGAAGATGTAGATTATACAATAATAAATGCTAGAGTAATCCGATAAGTTATGTTAGGTCATAAAGAACAATCCGGTTCAGTTTAATGTCGTATAAGCAAAACATTTAAAGTCTAGTTTTCAACTTTAACGGTTTTCAAGTGCGTGTTTTATGACGGAATGCCTATTTACACAAGGCACTAACTTGTAAAGCTTGATTTTTTTGTACTTATGAGGAAACATTTAAGCATTGTTGGTTAGATTTTTACGATGGTTTAAAGCGAAAATTCTATTTTTAATTGATAAAATTCAGAAAGGAAAAAGTTTTGATCAATTCTCATTCTCCAGTAAAGTAGTCCCTCGTCCTTGATTTTCTTTCGACAATTATGCCAGTTAAAAGTTCAATTATTGAGAGGTTGTTGTAAGATATCAAATTGGCGTCTGCTTGTTCTAGAGGAAGGTTATTACATGTTACTCTGATAATAGGATAGCCTTAAGCACAGTTTAGAATCCGACGAGGCGTGACCAACCAAGCAGAAGAGTCTTAGCAAAAAGGAAAGCCTGTTGATGCCCAAGGAATTCAAAAAGCGGAAGTGTCCTAAGGCAGAAAAAGGAATCTTGCCTTTGAAGTGGTCCGTTCCTCCTCGACGAGTTTTTCGTTCCAAACGTGTGCAACGAGGACCTTCCTCGCTTCTGGCGAGGAAGAGATCGTTAATGCCCAGCATACCATAACGATTTTCTGTTTAAAAAAATTAAGTTACGTTGTCGATTAGGTATTAAAATCAGTTCTTCAAATTCCAGTCTGGTATGATTTTAATACAGACAGACAGGCAGACACATTCGTAAAAACATGATTTTCGGGTTCAGGAGGTCACGAAACGTAGATATTTGCCAAAAAGGAGGTGGGGGGTGTCAAATTTTACACAAATATAATACATTCTCTGATGAGAATGTAAAAAATTGTCAAACTTATAACATTTTGTCAAATTCAAAAAAATGAACGAAAATTATTATAAAATTTTGAGTCAAATAATGCGAGATACAGTGAAAATGTTAAGAATATTATAATTATAAAAAAAACGTAAGATAATAATAATAATAATAATAATAATAATAATAATGTTTTTATTGATATGAGAAAGATATGAGAAAATATTATAAAAATCCAGAATTATTGGTCTTTTAAAAGGTAAAATAAATTGCTGTTAAACACTTTTTTATAAGACCAATAGTAAATCATTAAGATAACTCTTATTTTAATCTTTTTTTAATGATTTATTTGAATGATCTATTATATATATTCCATGAAATCCTTTAAAATTTTCAGAGAATCAGTCGATTAACATTAGACTTGCCAAATTCGATTGGCCCAGAACAGACTTGGCATGTGGGCCACGAGAAAGTTTTGAGATGCGACTTTTTAGTCGATTACTCTTCACCTTCTTTGTACTCATAATTGGTGAATCCCTTAATGTCTTGGGACAATGATTTTTTTCTTGCTTCCCCGAAGTCCTTTCGCTCCAGGCATTTCTATTTCTATACTCAGACTCTATCGAAAAAAGATTCGTGTTCGACATTAGAAAGGAGGTGATTTCTTTTGATCGTGAATGATTGAATTTAAATCAATTAGGCCAGATCGTTGTAGAAGACTTTGAAGAATTAAATTTTCATCTAGAATTTTTTTAACCCACTTTTGTAGTAATGATCTCTTAATATATTCTAAATTTATCGATAATGTTTATAAATATGCGTTGCATATTTATGCAAATGTACTTTAAAAGCCGGACATTTATATTTTTTTTTCAATCTCATTACTGATATCTATAAAATATTTAATGTAATCTTTTGTGAATAAATCTCTGGCTCTCGTCAAAATTATAATCAATTTTTGTATATTCTTGTTTAATGAGATTTCAGAATGTTGGGTTGAAGAATAAATTATTGATTGAATATCCTCATTTAAAAAAGTTATCTGAAGTTAATATCTGAATAATCGAAAAGAATTTATTAACAGATTAATAAAATGTAAAAGTAAAAGTATTTTTATTATAAAATGTTGTATTTTAAATCAAATTAAACTAAATAGTTTGTTGCGTTCGATTTTTTTTCATTTTGTTTTGATATGTTTATCATTGGCGTGTATAGGTTATCAAAAATGAAAGAAATTTAAGAACACTTTATCGCAGAACAATTTCAGTGTGTTTGCATTCCATCTTGAAGAGAAATTTCCTCTTGCTAATTGGAACGTGTGGGAAGTCACCAAAGATCATTTTGCCTCTGGATAACAGAACTTCGTCGATTGTGATCGCTTGTACGATTATCAACGATTGCCGATTGATCAGTCGATAACTTATTATAATGAAATCCAGGAGATATAAAAAAATAAAATTTATATAGAGACTTTAAGTAATTTTAGGGAATTTCAAGATCTTTGAAGGAATTTTAAGGGATTTCAAGATATTTTAAGGAATCTCGTAGGTTTTTTAAAAGAGTTCAAAACAGTTTAAGAATTTTCAAAAATTTTCACCAGATTTTAATGGATTTTTAAATCAGTTCAGAAGAATTACCAAAATGATTTTTCGGAGACTTTTTATCGATTACATTAGATTTCAGGACACCTTAAAGAATTTCATGAGATTTTAAGTGATTTTAAAGAAGTTCAAGGAATTTTTGAGGAAATTTCAAGATTTAGAATATTTTACGTTATTGTAATGTATTCATATGGATTTTAAATGTAAATGTAAAAAAAAAGAGAAATAATCAGATTAGACGCGTCTAAATCTTCAACCAAATTTCAAAGAACTGATGGAGCTCCATCGTATGTATTGACAAAATAAATAATTAATGACTCGAAAATTATTTGTATTGTCATTACATAATATATTTTTTAATTTTTCCTTTCGCTTCTTTTCACTTCTGCTCCCTGTTTCAAAAAAACTTCTAGAACTCAGGAAAACTGAACTCTGAAGCTGCGACAGTGAAAGATTTGCTGTGACAGACACTTTTTGCTACTTTATCAGTGTTTTTTTGCTATATGAGGTAATAATGCTTTAGAACTGGGATTTCATAGTTTCTTTTGAAGGATGAATCTTGAATAGGAGCATGAAGAATCGTGTGAAATTCGACCCGAATTACGTGCTATCTGCAAATCAAGAATGTCAGAACCGGTCGTATACGACACCTGCATTGCATGGTAATCTTCTTTAGCTCGTTCCAGAAAATGGAGAAACGTCAGGACTTCTCTCTCGCTTTCTTTCCTCGATCCTGTCGCAGAATTTATTGACCTAGCGATTGTGGAAAAAAGTAATAGATCGAGAAATGAAACACCCGATCTTATTCGAAGCAGCTATTTTCCACTTCCATGACATGAATTGTTATCTTGAATTCATTTCCCAATTCTGAGAATATCCTATCTTAAAAAAGTGGTGTCACGAAATGTCTCGAAAATTTCACATACATTGTTGTTGCAAACCTGATTGGCTTTTGAATGACTTGAAGTTGAAAGAAGAAAAACAAACTAATGGCGCAAAAAAATTTCAGAAAAACCTTCGAAATACTTTAAAATTCGTTAAGATTTCTTAAAACTCCCCAAAGCCTCTTGAAATCCTTCAAAAATTCACAAAAACGATTAACATCATGAATGTCTTGAAATCCAAGTTGAACCTCGTAAACAGTTTTACAAATTTCTAAAAATATCTTAAAATTTCTTAATATTTAAAATCTCTTAAAGTCTATAGAAATCTTATCAAATTCCATAAAATCCTTAAAAATTCTACAAAATCTTTTAAAAATTAGAGAAATCAATAAAATTACCTGACAACTTTAAAATTTTTTAAACCCCATAAAATACTCTAAAACTCATAGAACTCTCTTGAAATCTTTTAAAATTTGTAAAAATTTGTTAAAATTCTTAAAAACTGTTTAAAACATTCTTTAAATTATACGATAACATTTAAAGTTCCTTGACGTCCTTTAAAATCTACTAAAATTATTAAAAATTTCATGATATCCTTGAAATTCTATAAAATCTTCTAAAAATCATAAAATCCCTTAAAATTGTTAGAAATCTCATAAAATTTCACAAAATTCTTTAAAATTGCATAAAATATTTTGAAAATTATAAAAATCTCTTGACTTCTTTTAAAATTCCTGAAAATTATATTACAACATTTAAAATTCCTTAAAGTTCCTTAAAATACTCTGAAACCCTTTGAAATCTCTTAAAATTCCTCGAAACTTCATAAGATTTAAAATCCCTTAAATTCTCTTAAAACGCTGAGAAATATTTTCAAATCACTTAAAATTTCATGAAAACCTTCGAAATTGCTTAAAATTCGTCAAGATTTCTTAAAACTCCCAAAAACCTCTTGAAATCCCTTAAAAATCCAAAAAAAATCATTAAAACCACAAATCTCTTGAAATCTATGTCAAAATTAACAAAAATCTCTGAAAATTCATTAAAAAAAACTCTTGGAATTTCTTAACATTTAGAATCTCTTAAAATCCTTAAAAATCTTATCAAATTTCATGAAATCCTTAAAAATACTACAAAATCTTTTAATAATTAGAACAATCTAATAAAATCCCTTAAAATTTTACCACAACCTTCGAAATCCTTTTAAATTCTACAAATTCTTTTAAAAATCATACATGTATAAAAATTCTTTTGGAATCCCTCAACAAAATTACCTGAAAAACTTTAAAATCCTTTAAACCTCATAAAATATTTTAAAACTCATAAAAATCTCTTGAAATCTTTTTAAATTGATGAAAACCTTTTAATATTCCCATCAGAAACTTTTTGAAATGCTTTAAATTTTACAATAACATTTAGAGTCTCTTTACGTCCTTTAAAATCCATTAAAATTATTAGAAATCTCGTTACATTCCATGAAATCCTGAAAATTCTATAAAATCTTTTAAAAATCAGAAAATCCCTTAAAATTATTAAAAAATCTCTTCTTCTAAAATTCCAGGAAAGTTCATAGTAATATTTAAAATTCCTTAAAGTCCCTTAAAATTCTTTGAAACCTTTTGAAATCACTTAAAATTTCACAAAAATCTTCGAAATCGCTTAAAATTCGTTGGAATCTCTTAAAGTTCTTAGAAACCTCTTAATATTCCTCAAAATTTCAAAAAATTTAAAATCCCTTGTTAGCTTTAAAAATTCTCTTGAAATTTTATGAATTCCATTAAAATTTCGCGAAATATCCTGAAATACCTTAAAATTCTCCGAAATCTTTTTAAAATCCTAAAAATCCTTAGAATTTCGTAAAAATCACTTGAAAATGGTCAAAATTCATTAAAATTCATAGAAATCTCTTGAAATACCTCTCCAAAAAATGATGTAACGAAATGTCCCTAAAATGTCGGTTAAATTGTTGTTTCAAACCTACTCTCTGATTTTAAATCAGCAAAATTTCATTGATTTTTTAATGACTTGAAATTTTAAGAAATTAAATAAATAATCGTGCGCGTAGCGCACGTGTTGGTCTGCTAGTAATATAAAAAATTCCTGCTTCTTCAAGGGATACAAGAATAAAAAAATTTAATATTTTTATTAATGAAATCTGTATTTTTTTTTTTTGATCTTTTTATACCGGAAGGTCATTGGCTTTAGGCGGCGCTCGAGTGAATAAAGAGTGAAGATGAAGCGTGAAGAATGGAGATGAGCCTGTCGACCTCGTCAACGACAGGTATCTCTCCTCGAGAGAAAGGTGCATCCTCAGTCCTCACTGGAGGACTGGATGAATACTACGACGAAGTTGACCTCTATTCACTTCGTGAACCGCTGATCGACGTTTATTGCAACTGCGAATTTCATCGCCTCGATTTCATATACTGAAATTCGTGACTTCCTCTTTCCTGTCTTCCGAACCAGATAATCAAGATCATAGAATCGTGAAGAAACTCTTATTTATGTATATCCCTCAGGGTGGCTGCTACATGTCAAGGAAATCCGAGTAGTTGTCAGGGAAAATTGAAATTTATGCTAACTATATATGTTATTTTTGTCGTATTGCATATATATATATATATATATATATATATATATATATATATATATATATATA